>DVZN01000053.1:0-20402 GCA_018237365.1 Caria ino melicerta
CACACGGCTTTCAGTTGCAGTTTGATCGTCTGGGACGAGTGTGCTATGACAAATAAATGGGCTGTAGAAGCCGTAACCTTAAAAACGCTAGAAGGATGGTGCGCGTATAATGGCATCCATTACAAATTCATTTCGTATGACTTCCGCCAGATTTTGCCGATCGTGACGCGTGGTACCTACTCGAGCCGAAAAGATAAATGCCTGGCTGAACAGGTCCTCTGTTAATTCAGGACATCTTGTCAATTTTATGTTAAAGTTTATGAGAAATCATAGGCAAAGTCGCTTTTTGACACAAACCGAATTCCACGCGGGCGGAGCCGCGGGCACAGCTAGTATAGCCTATGTCACTTTGGGATAATGTAGCTTTCTAATAGTGAAAGAATTTTTGAAATCGGATCAGTAATTTTTGAGTTTATTTTAAGGTTAAGTTTATTTAAAGGTTTCCTTTTTATAATATTAGTGTAGACATTTAATTCTACTAGCTTAATTGTTACACGATAGCACAAACCACTACCACTACAACTAACAAAGAAAACAAGGTAGATCAAAATATTTACTTTTTTTAATTACATATTTACAACTAAAATAGAAGTTTACATAGGAAGACACGTACATTTAAACAGTCACAAAATACGTTGAGTCTAAACTAACACTAAAACTAACTACTAACAATTTACATTATACGCTTATATTCTACGAAAATGATAAAAGGTACAGGAGGACACGGTACATAATAACAAACACACACACACACAAAATGCCTATTTTGTTGGCCACGCTACCACATTGTATATTTGGTCGGTCTCATTTGACAATTATAAGCTAGTTAAACTACTGTAGAGCCATTAGCTCTGGCTGCTTTTGCCAGCATCCCCTGTAGTACAAATCCACTCCGGGGAAGGTGCCAACTTAAACCCCAGAGCCGATGTTGTATTACTCCTGTATTAGAGCCACGTCGATAGACATGCTTACCCCTAACTCGAATATCTCTCTGGTTGCCAATTCATCAGACACTTGGAGATTTAGTAGTCCTATGGTAATTGATGGGCCTGCTGCTACCCATAGTTGACGCATAGGATAGCCTTGTCTTCGGCATACCTACGCGCCGGACATGTCCCACCACCAACCCATGGCCCTACCGACCTCTCGGTCATACGGACCGCGTCGTAGCCGAATCGCGGGAGATGCACGGAGTACATTTCGGCGTACCGCTCTCGTGCATATTCACTTCGCTCCCTACAAATTTCTTCCACATGCCCTATGGTCCACTCTCCCCTTTCTGGGGCTGAACATCACACCACGCCTTCGCCGCCGGCCAGTTCTTCCAACCTCCTCTTGCGATGCCAGGCTCCAGCAAACACCCTAAACTTCGCAAAGTTCGCCCGTGAAGATACAAGATCCGAGAAGTACACCGGTCCCGCCGTGTGCCTAACCACACCCTCCAGTAACGCGCCCCTTTCCAGTGCATACAGCTCGCAATCCCACAGGACATGGTCCCTGTACTCTGGAGCCATACCACAGCCGCACATAGCGTCATCCCTCAGGCCCAGGTCCTTCAACCGTCCCCGAAAGCACCCATGCCCGGTAAGTAACTGCGACGTCACGTAATCGGGCTCCACCCATCTCGCATCGATACGGTCTTTGACCGAAGGGAAGAAGCGTCTGAGATCCTGGCCTCTCTCCTCAGAATCCCAGCGCTCCTGCCACTTCTCCACCGCACTCCTCCAAGCGCGCACCCTCCGCGCCTTTTCGCCCTTCCTGTCCAACGGCTCCTCCCCCCTCTCCGATTCCACCGTGCCCGCCCGAGTCGCCTCAAGGTCAGCCGGTAAGACTCCTGCCAGAACCGCCAGGGCAGCCGTACTTACGGTTCGGTAGGCCTTCGTGAGCAAGATCAGAGAAGATCTCTGTGCCCTCAAAAGCCTACTCCGAACCACATACGTGCCCACCCTGTGCTTCCATATAGATGCTGCGTAGGTAAGTGTCGCCACGAACGTCCCCCCGTACAATACCCTCAGTGCCCTGTACCTAACACCCCAGGAGGATGCCGACACACGTGCCATCTTCCCGAAACATCTCCCCGCCCTCTCGGCAATTGCCTGAGCATGGTCCGCAAAGGACAGGGAGCTGTCAATGAGGACCCCAAGAAGCGTCACTTTATTAACAGCCTTAATTGACGACCCACCCATCTTTATCAACGGCGGCCTCTGCAGTCTCCCTTTCAGTGTTATGCTCTGGGTTTTCGCTGCCGAAAACTCCAGACGGTTCCTCGAACCCCAATCCACCGCCAATCGTAACGCCATGTCCGCCTTCCTCTCTATTTCTGCCCTAGAGTCGCCCTCGATAAGTACGGTGACGTCGTCGGCATAGGCCACCACGTACACCCCCTCCGGAAATGGCAACCGAAGGAGATCATC
This sequence comes from Caria ino melicerta, assembly GCA_018237365.1. Classification (NCBI taxonomy): domain Eukaryota; kingdom Metazoa; phylum Arthropoda; class Insecta; order Lepidoptera; family Riodinidae; genus Caria; species Caria ino. Next base: position 2,415 of record DVZN01000053.1, read on the forward strand.
CACCAGGATACACCACAACGTGGGCCCCAGGACAGAGCCCTGAGGACACCCCATCGTGCTCTGCTTCCAGGATACCACCCCGCCCGCGAACAGCCCTACCTGCCTACCGGCGAAGTACGTGGTCACCAATCTATAAATATTTTGTGGACAACCGGCCTGCTTAAATTTCACCAAGATCATTGGCCACCATGCGTTATCAAATGCACCGGCTATGTCTAGCAGTACCGCCTGCACGTACTTCCTTTCGGAAGACTTGGCACGTCCCAGTACCTCATTCAGTGCGGTAACCGTGCTCCTCCCCCTTATGAACCCATGCTGCCTCTCCGAGATCCTGCTATATAAGCCCGGCATGCACTCACAGATGACCTTCTCCAGCACCTTACCCATGACCGGTAGAAGCGTAACGGGTCTATAGGCCTTGGGGTCAGTCGCGGCCTTCCCGTTACCCTTCGGAATAACCACTAGCCTACCCCGCTTCCAAACCTTTGGGAAAATCCCCTGGCGCACACACTCCGCATACAGAGCAGTGAATTCGTGTGCCGACACCCTCCATGCCGCCTTGAGTATCCTCGGGGTCAGCCCATCGATACCCGGAGCTTTGTTGGGTAAGCTCATGATAATCTTACCCAACCGCTCCCTACTCAGAGGCTCCGCGTCCTCATCCGGAGGTACGCACAACGCAGCCACCCTCACCTGCCTATGGTACGCACTGTCGCCGTACGGGTTGTCGTCCGGGCACATGACACGCAAAATGCCGGACATAGCCCCTATCGTATCGGTAGCAAATCCCTCAGCCAATCTCAACCCATTAACCACCCCAGGTGGCGGTCGAGTCCTTCCCGCGGCCGCCCGGTAAGCCAGGCCCCATGGGTCCTCGTTACCACTTTCGGCCAAGCGTAGGAAGTGTTGCTCTTCCGCCAACCTCATTGCCCGCCGATATTCCGCTCGGGCACCGTGGAATCGGTTACGCGCCAGCTCCTCAAGTAGACCCCCCCTGCGTCTGGTCGCCTGCCATGCCCGCCGAGCCCGACCGTGCGCCCTGCGCAGCCTATCAAGGTCCTCGCTCCACCACTCGTACCCCCGGAAAGAGTCCCCCCTGTACCCCAGAGTCTCCGCAGCCGTACGCACTAGAGCGTCAGTGAACCGTTCACTGATCGCCTCGGCATCGCCACTCGTGCCTAGCTGTCCTACACGATAGCTCCACGCCCCCTGGAAACGGTCCCAATCTACCCCTCGGTCCCTGAACCTTCTAGGCTCTCCGCGGTTCCCCTGCTCCTGGCATCCGATATCCCTAGAAGCTGCTCTCCCCCCATTATTCGTGATCTTGAATGTTATTACACGGTGGTCACTGCAACTGACCCCCGGGTGCACATGCCAATCCTCTATCCCAAGCCCCCCCCCATACAATGTGACATCGATGTTTGATTCCCCGTTGCACGTTGAGAATGTCGGTGGTTGACCCTCAACGTTAGCAACCCGCAGTCCCCTTGCCAAGATGAAGCCCTCCATTGCATCCCTTCTTGCTTCGGATCCGGGACCCCTCCCCACAAGATGTTCGACCCCACTATGCCAAAGCGCGGAGTGAGTGTTCACATCCGCGCCTATGACTATGCGCCGGCCCTCCAACGCGTCCAATACTTTCTCTAAGTGCTGTAGATGCACTTCAATGGGGTCGGCATATTGAAAATATGCCGACACTAGGTAAGCCTCCCGGGTCCCGTCCGTTACATGCACCACCAAACAGTGCTCCGTGTTTAAATGATGCAGTACAGTCACAGCAAGTTTATTATTAGTAATCATGATTCCGGCTTTCGCCCCGACACCAAGTTGGATTATGTTTAACAAGTCCCTGTGACTGTACTGCTCTTGAACTAGGATCGCGTCCAGACCCATCTCAATCGCGATCTGAGCAGCTTCTATGGTCGCAGTCTGCGACCCTTGTAGATTTACCTGACCGACGGCCATCCACCCCGAACATCTTCTGGTCTTAGTATCCATAATTGGTCCGTTGGACCGCCCTCTCTTCAGCATACTTCCTGGCCGGGCATTCGGCCGAGGCGGTCCTGTGAAGATCGGGCCTCTTGAAGTAATGGCAGGTCGCACACCTGGTTACGACACTTGTGCAATCATCCGCCGTGTGCCCCTTGTCGGCACATCTCCCACACACCTGCTCCTTAGACGTGCAATATTTACCAACATGTCCATACAGGTGGCATTTGAGACAACACCTGATGTCGATGTAGTCCCGCACCAGGTACCGGTCCCAGTGCAGGTACACCCTTTCTCTCGCCACTATCATGTCCCTCGCTGCCGGGTGACACCTGAGAACAATGGTGCTAGCCCGCCCACCTTGCCTCCTCTTCTTAAATGCAACCGCCACCCTATCCCTGAATGAGCCCCATTCACATTCCTCCCCAAAGTTCTGCTCCCACAAGGTTTGCAGGAAGCCCTCGTCCTCCGGGTCCCCCTCCACGTTGATGACGGCAACCAGGGGGAGCCTCTCTCTCGGTTCCACCGCCCTCAAGGTCGGGGGCATGGCCTTCTTCAATTTCTCCGCCCCATCACGGGTGCTGGTCTGCACCAGCACCCCAGCATTTCCTACCTTGGTCAGCCGGTTGATCTGTGCTCCCAGATCCTTCGGGCGGACAGCACTCTTCAAGACAGCTTTTGTTTCTTCCGCCGTCTTGATCGTTGCCGCCTCGCCAGTCTCCACCGGGTAGACGGCCAGCACCTTCCCGTGATTGTCCGGTTTGGGTTTCGTCGCCGCCTTGCCTACCTTTAACATCTCTGCAAAGTTAGGCACCGCACTCCTATCAACTCCTAACCCACCAGCTACCTGCTGCGGGACCGTCGGTCGCGCCCTTAGCATCGCCGTCAATTCGGCCACCTTCCCCTCAGCCCTTGTACGCGCCAGCTCCGACTCCGCCAATCTTGCCACCAGCGTCGTCACCACTGACGCGATCCTATCCGTGTTGACTCCAATAGCTGTTATATCCTCCTTATTCAGCTTGGAGGTCTTGGACCTAGCCGCCTGCATGATCCCTGCAGACGCCGCCGTAGATGCAGCCACCAGGTCCTCCAAGGAATTACCCCTCGGCTGCATCAATGCACAACCCCCCGCTGCCCCCTCAACCTCCTGTTCATCCACGGTCACGCCCCCCTCCTGTATGTCTCTCGTCAATATCCCGCCCAAGGGTGGGGCGGAACTTTCCACCGCACTGCGCCTCTGAAGCCGGGCGCGTGCCGACTCCTGCACCTCGTCAGGCGAAGTAAGCGGTCTCTTACTAGGCCCGGCCTCCATCTCCACGTCAATAGCCTCCATCAGTCTTGCCGGGCCAAAACCCCCCGGCGGCGTTCTACAGATCGACGTTCTCGGCTGGAAGGCCGATTCCTCCTCCGTCAGATGCCACCTTCTCTCCTCCTCCTCTAAACGCCTCAACCTCTCCTTCTCCTCCGCGATCTTCTCTTCGCTGCTTCTGCGTATGGCCTCAATGGCCTCACGCGGCATAGGCTTTCCCCTATCACGGGGTTTACCCTTATCCGCCATATCAGGGTTTATTTGGTAGTAGGCGTTCGCGTAATTACCACTGTCAAAGTTTATAGGTAGTAGGCGTTCACGTAATTAGCACTACAAAATGATGAAAGTTAGGCCTACTAACTAAGGAGGCGTTCGTGTTACTAGCCTCGCCAGAAAAGAAAAACAAGTCACTCACAAGACAAATGTCAAACACACTGCCAACGTCAATTGACGTCACTGTCAACTTCAACGTCAACGCCAGCAAACACGACAGCTGTCAACTATCAATTGTCAGCTGTCAAACGTCACTCGTCACAAATGTCAATTTAACCTAACCTAGCAGCACGTGGCGAGCACGTTGCTCTAGTATATCAAAACGCCCAACTATATTATACTAAACTATGTAAAAACTAAAACACCAAATAACAAATAACAGAAGAAAAATAAAATATAAACTACAGCTACGCTACAAATACTTAGCACTACAAAAGGCGTCCTATCGCGGAGTCCCACAGGCACGCAGCCGTGCTCCTGCAACCACACACTGAAATCCAGCACTGAAATTCAGGTTCACAGCACACAATTATAACACTTCAGTAAAAATACAACCGTCAATTTCGGGATATAGGCACAATGAATTACAAAGACACAATAATACAGTTATAAGCAATGGAAATTTCCACTATCTCGAATATCTCGTACGTTCGCGAGCGCGCGCGCACACGTCCGTCCGCTAAGAAAGCTAGCGGCGAATTAGAAGGACATACCCACCAACCTTCCCATGGCCCCACCAACCTCTTGGTTATAAGGGCCGAAACAGCGGGAGGTACGCGGGATCTGCTCTGAGGCTCTCCTTCCCGCGCGTTCTCGACTCCCTACATATTGTTTAACTCTGCACCTATGTCCCTATATGACACTCTCCCCGGAAGGGGCGGTCCTAGCCTTCCCAATTGGGATTTACGACACACTTATGTGCGACTCACTCGCCGATTTTGCACTCCACGTATTAATCCTGATAAACCTCCAGAGGCCCACGCTTCTTAAACCAATCGTGGGCGAATCCTGCGAATAGCCGGTAGTTCGCCGGCGTCCCAACCAGTTCCGCAAAGTGAACCGGCCCCGTGACCTCCCTTTCCAACCCGTCGATCATGATGTTACGCTCCGCTTCGTACAAGCTGCAGTCCCAGAGAATATGGTCCCTAGTTTCAGGTGTACCCGCGTCACAAAAACAGTCTGGCGTATTGTTCAGCTTCATATTAAATAGCCTCTGTCTAAAGCAGCCGTGACCGGTGAGCACCTGGGACACCACGTGGTCAGGTCTCACCCAGCTTGCCTCCATCCTTGCTTCCACGCTCGGAAAGAAGCGATAAAGGTCACGACCATCATCGCTGCTCTCCCAGCGGTTTTGCCACACCTCCCTTACCTGTTCCACTAAGCGCTTTTGGAGCTCCCCCTTCTCCGTTTTTGCCATACCAGCAGAGGAGCACGCCAGCTCTCCCGACAGCCGCACCTGCAGGTCGGCAGGCAATACTCCCGCCAAAACCGGAAGGGCAGTAGTGCTCACCGACCTGTAAGCTTTAGTCAGAAGAATCAACGAGGTCCTCTGTGTCCTCAGCAACGCGCTGCATACCGGGTATACTTTAGCCCTCTCACTCCATACCCCCGCCGCATATGTTACACAAGGGATGAAGGTACCCTTATAGATGGTTTTAAGGGCACCATACCTCATCCCCCATGTCGCCGACGTTACCCTGGCTACCTTTCCGAAACATCTAGCTGCCCGCTCCCCTATGTCCGTTGCATGCCTGGTGAATAGCAGCCCGGTGTCTAGTGTCACCCCAAGGATGACAGCATGGTCCACGTCCCTAATTGAAGTGCCCCCCATCTTTAATAATGGAGGACGCTTAAGCCTACCTTTAATCGTCATAGCCTTTGTTTTAGCCGCCGAGAAAGATAGCCTATTCCTACGACCCCAGGCCTCAATGGCCTCTAACGCTGCACCTGCCTTACTTTCAATTTCCCGCCTAGTCTCGGCCTCGATCACCACCGTAACGTCGTCTGCGTACGCTACCAGTTCAACCCCGCTGGGCATAGGCCACTCCAACAAATCATCCAAGTATAAGTTCCAGGTGGCAGGGCCAAGCACTGAACCCTGCGGGCAGCCCATCGTTGACCTCTTCCACACCACCTGGCCGCCCACGAACATGCCCACCTGCCTTTGCGAGAAGTAGCTCACCAATATTCTATAGATATTGGGTGGGCAACCCCTCTGCTTGGCCTTGAGCAGTATCATGGGCCACCAGGCGTTGTCGAAGGCGCCTGCGATGTCCAGACACACTATATGGACATAAGTCGACCTAGACGTCTTAGCCCTGTCGATAATCGCATTTAGCGCTGTTGTAGTGGATTTGCCCCTCGTGAAACCATGCTGCCTTTCCGATGCCTTGCCAAATACATTTGGCGCACATCTGATGATTATGCGCTCTAACACCTTCCCCAGTATTGGAAGCAAGGTGATCGGCCTATACGCCTTTGGATCAGACAGAGGCTTGTCGTTGCCCTTCGGGATCACAACAAGCCTTCCTAACTTCCATGTCTCAGGAAAAACGCCATTTCTTATACAAGCGCAAAAGGCCCCCAGCATCTCGGTCCCGGCTGCTTTCCAGGCCTCCCTTACCATTTTGGCATGGATACCATCCAGGCCAGGCGCTTTATTTGGGATAGTTTTAATTATACCATCCACCATCCCATAGCTTGGCTCCATACTGTCCTCTCCAGAGGGAGCACAGGCCGCTGCTAATCTGACCGTTTTATGATAAAAGGTGTCCTCAGCAAGATCGTCATCAGGACACAAAACTTGAAGCAAGCCAGACATGGTGGATGGAACATCTCCCGTATGACCCTCGACCAATTTAACGCAGTTTACAACGTTACGGGGTGGTCTTACGTTACCCGCCGTATACTTGTAAGCAGCTCCCCATGGATCCGTGTTGCCGGATTCGGCGAGCTGCTCAACATGCCTCCTCTGCGCGTCGCGCATGGCCCGTCGGTATCCCGCCCTAGCTTTGTGATAGGCGGTCAAAGCCATCTGTTCCAACTCCCCCCCATTTGCCCTACGACGCTGCCACACCCTCCTAAGCCTGCCCTGTTCCCTCCTTAAATAATCAAGCCGCGGCGTCCACCATGGATGGGCACCACTGCTCCGGCCCTCTACCCCCACCACCTCTTGCGCAACCTTCTCTATGCATACCCCCAGGTCCCTACAGAGCTCGTCAGCTGACCTATTTTTCGCTAGCCTCCCCACCCTAACGTGCAACGTCGACCGAAAACGCGACCAATCCACTCCACGAGACCTGAAGGTAGCCAGCTCCCCAGCCATATCCGGCCCATCATTTTCTTGAGAGCGGTTTACGTGCACTTCAAATGTGATAAGCTGATGATCACTGCTGCTGACACCAGGCCTAACTTCCCAATTTACAATCCTTACCCCCCTAGTTAGAGTCAGATCAATATTAGAGTACCCCTGAGCACTGTGAAAGGTCGGCGCCTGTCCTTCTCTGTTCTGTATAACCAGTTGATGGGAGGCGATAAAGCCTTCCATCTCCCGACGCCGATGTTCAGTATCGGGACCTCTTCCTGTGTATTGCCTCCTCTCACAGTGCCACATCGGTGAATGTGCGTTAGTATCTGCACACACTATTACGTCCTCACCTGCAAGGGCTATCAAAACCTTTTCTAAGTGTTGCAGGTGCACTCTGATGTCATCACTATATTTAAAGTATGCAGACACCAGATACATCTTCTGGCGCCTGCCAACAACTTGCGCCACTACGCAAAACTCCGTAGTCAAATGATGAAGCACGCAAACCGCTAAATCAGGGGAGCCCACAACCATTCCCGCCAAAGCACTACTACTATGCTGTAGCACACATACATTTTGGCTTTGGTACTGCTCTTGTACCAAACTCAAGTCTATTTCCATCGATCTCATTATGGAAGTGAGCTCCTCCGTGGCTTGTTCGGACCTCTGGAGGTTGACCTGTGCTAACTTAATGGGCTTACAATCCATATTGAGTCATGTTAATTACTTTATTTTCCGCAAAGCGGCGAGCTGGACAATCTGCCGAGGCAGTCCTGTGCGTCTCTGCATTTGCATTTCCGAACTTCCTGCAGGTCGCACACCGGAAGAACTCTGAAGTGCAGTCCGAATTTTTATGGCCGCTTTCACCACACTTTCCGCAGGTGGGTTCCTTTGCCTTGCAGAAACGCTCCCGATGCCCGTATACTTGACAGCGGCTGCAACACGTCACGTTTATAAAGTCCACCGGCGTAATCGCCTCCCAGCCAATATATACTATGCCCAGACCCAACAATGCGTCCCTCATACGTGGAGTGCACTCGAAAACCATAGTGCTACCTGTCCTGCCCCTGTTCCACCTCTTAAAAGCCAGTTTCATGTTTGCCCGTATTTCCTCCAAAGTCCAATCCTTCCTCTTCAGATTTTGCTCGTATATTGCCCTGAAAACCGCATCCGTGTCCGGGTCTCCGTCCAAATTTTTCAAAGCCACCAAAGGCTTCCTAGCCACCGGTTCCGTAGTTCTGAAGCCAGGTGGAAGCACTTGCTTAATTGCCTCAACCGCAGACACGGTCGAAGTCTTCAGGCATATACCCCCGTTTCCTATCTTATTTACCTTGGTAATGGTGGCCCCGATCCTCACAGGATCAATCTTCTCCCTCAAAATCGCTTTGGTGTCGTCTGAAGTCTTGGCGGCGTTTTCCTCGGTCGGGTAGACCGCCAGGACTGTGCCCTTAGGTGCACAAGGTTTCGGCAGAGTCCTGCTACTGCTCAACTTAAGGCAGCCCGAGTAGGATCTTGCGCCACCGTCATCCATTGCTGCACCGGCATGCCCACCAGCGCCAGCAGAAACCTTCACTACCTCTAACTCTAATTGTGCTGCCTTGGCCTTAGCCTCAACTGCCTGCTGTTCCACGTCGGCCAGCCTAAGTTCCAAAGCCGCAACAACCGCAATAACCTCTTGCCCGAAAGTGCTAACTGCTATCTTGTCCGCATTATTGAGCTTATTAGGCGCCTTCATAACTGCCATAATCCCCTGTATACTGCCCCTGACGTGGTCTAATAACTCAATTTTTGAGAGCAGCGACAAAGGTTTTTCACCAGAGCTTGCCGGTGCAGCAGTATCCCTTCTTTTGGTCAGGATCCCACCCAACGGTGGGGGACCGTCCTCAGTAGCCGCACTCCTGGCCAACTTCTTTCGCGCCTGGTCCAAGATTTCCTCCGGGGAGGTTTGCGGCTGCTTCGTCTTCCTGCCGTCGCCCCTCTTGTCCCCCTCACCCAGCTCCAAAGAAACATCGCCTACGCCGATAGCCGACATATCTGGGGGGGCGCTGAAACCGCCAGGTGGCGTCCTAGCCAGCGACGAGCGGGGTCTAAAACCCTCCTCCATTGGTTCGTCCGACATGGCGCCTAAATCCACAACCACTTCCCGTCTGTCCTCTTCCTCCTCCAATCGTCTCAAATTCTCTAGCTCCTCTTCAATCCTTTCCTGTGACCTTCGCTTCCTCATTTCCAAATCCCAATTTTTGGCCACTACCCCTTTGCCCTTATCTTTACTGGACCGCCCACGGTCCGCCATATTGATGAGAGAAAAATTTCCCTGTAGGCGTTCGCGTAACTAGCGCTCTTATATTCAAGCGCACGGCCCCTACACCGCACGCCACTAGTTACAAAAGTCCGCCGTCTATTGACGTCACGTCACCCGTCAACTACAGTCAATGTCAGTGTCTATCAAAGTCACTCGTCAATGTCAGATGTCAGTTATCAAACTGACAGACGTGACAGGTGGCGGCTGATGTCACCTGCCAAACGTCAAAAGTCAAGCAAAAATACTTCGATATACCCTCCGCAACAAAGTCTAACCTAAGAGACCACGTGCAAGCACGTGGCCGCTTGTTTACTGGTAAAAAGTTTGAACACAAATTAACACCGTTCTCAAATTATTAAACTAATAAATATTAACTCAAATAAACAAAAGATAAAGTATATAAAAATGAAAAACTTCTCTGTAAAAGGCGTCCTTCCGCTATCCTCCAGCACACTGGTCCCAGGATTAAATTATAACAACACAATCACAACACTTATAAGTAAATAAAGTAACTATTAAACTATAACTATAACCGAGAAAAACTTAACAAAAGAAGAAAACTGACAATAACAGCTATGAAAACACAATCGAATTGTATTCGCAAGGCGCTCACGACACACGTCCGCACACCGTTACGGTCGGCGAGCGAGTAGCGAGAAGTAGAAGGACACGTCCCACCACCAACCCATGGCCCTACCGACCTCTCGGTCATACGGACCGCGTCGTAGCCGAATCGCGGGAGATGCACGGAGTACATTTCGGCGTACCGCTCTCGTGCATATTCACTTCGCTCCCTACAAATTCTTCCTTCGTGTCCCTAGATACACTCTCCCCTTTCTGGGGCTGACACTACTGCACATCTTCGCCGCCGGCCAAATCCTCCTTACTTCTCTTAGTGTGCCACTTACTCGCGAACTCCTTAAAGCACGCGAAGTTCGCTTCAGAGGATATAAGGTCCCCGAAGTAAACCGGTCCCGCGACGCGTCTGACCACGCCGTCCAGCATCCTCCCCCTCTCCGACGCGTACAGGCCGCAGTCCCACAGAACGTGGTCCCGATATTCCATATCCGTGCCACATGAGCACATACCAGACTCTGATAACCCAAGATCCCTCAATCTCCCCCGAAAGTTGCCATGCCCAGTCAGGAGCTGGGAGGTAACATAGTCGGGCTCCACCCATCTTGCCTTAATGCGCCAGGCCACAGAGGGGAAGAAACTTTTTAGGTTCCCCCCCCTCTCCTCCAAATCCCATCTCTCCTGCCACTTCTCGACGTGGCTACTCCAGATTTCCTTCCTACGAGACTTTTCCTCTCTACTCTCCAACGGTTCCGCGACTCTACACGCTTCCACCATCCCCGCTCGAGACACCTCCAGGTCCGCAGGCAGAACCCCCGCCAAGACCGATAACGCCGGTGTACTGACCGTGCGGTAGGCCTTGGTCAGCAAGATGAGGGAGGGACGCTGAGCCCTCAGCAGTTTGCTCCGCACAACATATAACCCCACCCTATGTCGCCAGATGGACGCAGCATACGTTATGGTAGGCACAAAGGTGCCCCCGTATAGGATCCTAAGCGCCCTGTATTTCAAACCCCATGAGGATGCAGAAACCCTAGCCATTTTCCCAAAACATTTACTAGCTCTTTCCCCAATAGCTTGCGCATGATCAGCAAAGGACAGTGAGCTGTCAATAGTGACGCCCAGAAGGGTGGCACTACTCACCGCCTTTACCGAGACCCCTCCCAGCCTGATTAAAGGCGACCGCTGTAGTTTACCTTTTAGAGTTATCGTCAGCGTCTTAGCCGACGAGAACTCTAGCCGGTTTCTTCCCCCCCAGTCCATAGCCAGTTTCATGGCACAGTCCGCCTTACCTTCAATTTCCGCCCTAGAGTCGCCTTCAACCAGGACAGTGACGTCATCAGCGTACGCCACAACACTGACCCCCTCCGGGTACGGCAACCTCAGTAAGTCGTCCATCAAGATGCACCACAAGATGGGTCCCAGGACAGAGCCCTGGGGACATCCCATCGTGGACATCTTCCAGCGGACGCACCTCCCAGCGAATAAGCCCACCTGCCTCCCAGCGAAGTACGCCGTAATAAGCCTGTATATGTTAGGCGCAACTCCCCCCTGTTTAAGCTTGAGCAAGATCATGGGCCACCATGCGTTATCGAATGCTCCCGAGATGTCCAACAGTACTGCCTGCACATACTTGCAGACAGAAGATTTCGCACGCTCCATGACCTCCCCCAGGGCGGTCACCGTGCTTTTCCCCCTTACAAACCCGTGCTGCCTCTCCGAGATCCTGCTGTATAACCCTGGTATGCATTCGCAGATGATCCTTTCCAGGATCTTGCCCAGCACCGGTAGAAGGGTAACGGGTCTGTAAGCCTTGGGGTCCGTGACGGCCTTCCCGTTACCCTTCGGTATTACCACCAGCCTCCCCTTTTTCCACACCTTAGGAAATACCCCTTGCCTGACGCACTCCGCAAATAGCGCAGCCATCTCGTAGGATGAGACCTTCCACGCTGTCCTTATTATCCTTATAGTCAATCCATCGATACCCGGCGCCTTATTTGGCAAGCTATTAATTATATTCCCAATTCTGTCCCTACTCGGGGGCTCCGCATCCTCCCCCGACGGATAACACAGCGCGGCGAACCTAACCTGCCTATGATAGGCAGTATCGGCCACCAGGCTGTCGTCAGGACACATGATCCTTAGGATACCCTCCATAGCCCTCCCCGTATCGGTAGCAAACCCCTCTGCTAATTTTATCCCATTAATAACACAAGAAGGCGGGCGCGCCCTACCGGTGGCGGCCCGGTACGCCAGACCCCATGGGTCGCTGTTGCCCCTGTTAGCCATCTGCCGGAAATGATCTTCCTCAGCCTGCCTCATCGCCCTTCGGTATCTCCCTCGGGTCTCATGGAATCGTTCTTTTGCAATTTCCTCGAAATGTCCCCCCCTGCGTCTCGCGTCCTGCCACCTACGCCGAGCCCGGTTATGTTCCCTCCTCAAGCCATCCAGAGCCGGCGTCCACCACTCGTATCCCCGGAAGGCCTTAGCCTTTGTCCCCAGGGTGTCTGCGGCCGTACGTATCAGAGCGTCCGTGAATCTCTCACAAGCCACCTCCAGGTCACATTTCGCATCAAGTTGACCCACGCGATATTCCCACAGATCCAGGAATCGGTCCCAGTTCACTCCGCGATCCCTAAATCTCTTAGGCTCTTCGCTTCTATCAATGTTGCTGCTATCATTGTCATTACTATTTCCGGAGACTGCCCTCCCCTTCCTCGCAATGTTGAAGCTGATCAGCCTATGGTCACTACAGCTGGCTCCCGGATGAACTCGCCAGTTCGAAACCCCGACCCCCCTAGAAGACAGTGTTACGTCTATGCTTGACTGTCCCTTGCCCGAGCAGAAGGTGGGCGGTTGCCCCTCAACGTTGGCAACTACTAGGCCTCTAGCCAAGATGAATGCCTCTAAGGCATCTCTCCTTCCCTCAGCGCCTGGACCCCGACCCGCCAAGTGTCTCTGATCACTATGCCATAGTGGTGAATGCGTATTCACATCTGCCCCAATTATGACCCTGCCTCCGGGTAGGTTGTCCAGTACCCTCTCCAACTGCCCTATGTGAGGGTCAATCGGATCGGAGTACTGGAAGTACGCCGAAACCACGTATACCTCCTCTTCCCCGTCGCTGACATGAACTACGACACAGTGATCAGTGCAAAGATGATTCAAGATGACGACCGCCAGCTTACTGCTCGTAACCATAATTCCCGCCTTGGATGTAGGTCCCTTCTGTAATAAGTGATCCCCTCCATCATTGTATTGTTCTTGGACCATAATTAAGTCCAGTCGCCTCTCCAGGGCGATCTGGGCAGCCTCCCTAGTGGCCATAGCTGAACCTTGTAGGTTCAGTTGGCCGACGGCAATCCACCCCTCATGCGTGTAAACGTTAAGATCCATAGTTGGTACGCTGGACTGCTCTCTCCTCAGCGTACCTCCTAGCTGGACACTCCGCCGACGCCGTCCGGTGCTCATCCGGCTTCTTGAAATGATGGCACGTTGCGCATCGCGTTACCACGCTTTTGCAGTCCGCCGCGACATGACCCACCCCCGCACAACGACCGCAAATCTGCTCTTTCGCCGTACAGAATTTCTCGATGTGTCCAAACAAGTGGCACCGCAGGCAGCACCTAACGTCTATGTAATCCCTAACCAAGTGGCGCTCCCATTGCAGATAAATCCTGTCTTTGGCCACCAATAAGTCTCTGGCTGCAGGCTTACATCTCACTATAATGGTGCTTACTCTGCCGCCGTACCTGCGCTTTTTGAAAGCCACCACTACGTCTTTTTTAAATTCCTCCCAGACGTACTCCGAGCTACAATTCTGTTCCCAGAGTGTTTTCAGGAACACCTCGTCCTCGTACTCCCCTTCCACATTAATTATGGCCACCAATGGCAACCTTTCCCGGGGCTCCACAACCCTAAGTGTTGGCGGAATGGCCCGCCGCAGTTTTTCGGCCGCGTCCCGGGTGCTAGTCTGCACCAAGACTCCCGCGTTGCCAACCTTTGTTACCCGGTTTATCTGAGCCCCGATACTCTGAGGATTCACCGCACTTTTGAGCGCCGCCTTGGTCTCTTCGGCTGTTTTTATTGCGGCCAAATCCCCAGTCTCCGCTGGGTATACAGCTAGAACTTTTCCGTGACTGGTGGGCTTAGGCTTAGTGGCCGTTTTGCCCACCTTCAACATGTCCGCATATTGCGGCGCCGTGCACTTACTCCCGGTTTGCCCCTCCGCTGCCTGCTGAGCTACCACCTGTTGCGTTCTCAACGTCGCCACGAGCTCGGCAACCCTGCCCTCCGCCTTTGTGCGTGCCAGCTCGGAGTCCGCCAATCTTGCTACCAACATGGCGACCACCGATGTGATTTTGTCCGTGTTCAGGCCGATCGCCGTAATGTCATCTTTGTTTAACTTGGACACCTTTGACTTGGCCGCATTCATGATGGCAGCCGAGGCCGCCGCAGATATAGCCACCAGTTCCTCCAGGGTGCCGCTTCTCAGCTCCCCTTTGGCCGCATTACCTCCAGGGATGTTCGAAGCATCGCCCTCCACTTCCTCCACCACTAACTCCTGCGTTACTTCTACAGGGTTTGCCCTGGTCAATAGCCCTCCGAGGGGCGGAGCCGGATTCTCAAAGGCACTACTCCTCATCAGACGAGCCCTAGCCGTCTCTTGTACCTCCTCCGGTGATGTTAATGGCCGCTTAGCAGCCGCAAACTCGACCTCCGCGCGTGTCTCCTCCACCGGGCGCGCCGGTCCAAAGCCCCCAGGCGGCGTCCTACATATGGACGTCCGCGGGTTGAAGGCCGATTCGTATGTCTCCTCTTCCATAGCCCAACGCCTTTCCTCCTCCTCTAGTCTCCTCAATCTCTCACGCTCCTCCGCTATCTTTTCTTCGCTGCTACGCCTAATCGCCTCGATCGCCTCTCTGGGCATCGGTTTCCCCCTGTCCCTTACCTTACCCTTCTCCGCCATGACCGGAGTTACGTATCAATTTACAGTTGAGATCTGTCGGCGTTCGTGTAACTACCAACACTTAAGCACAAAGTCCGTAGGAGTTCGTGTAACTAAGGATAACACAAGGGTGAAGCCCGTAGGCGTTCACGTAACTAGATTACTACACAGTTAAAAGTTCAGCAATGCTAGCACACAATATAAATAAAAATCAAAGTCCATATGAGTTCATGTAACTATATAAATGAGAGCAAAAGCGAAGCCCGTAGGCGTTCGCGTAACTAAGCTACTACAAAATTTAAAAAAGTTCAGCAATGCAGCACACAAAAGTAAAATAAAATAAAATAAACAAAAATAAAATAGTACTAGTCCGCGCGGTGTTCGCGTAATTAAACTCGATAAATAAAGTATGGCAACACAGCCACTAAAGTTCGGCGCCACCCGCGCGACGGGTATCTGACAGCTGTCAGCCGTCAGCGCACGTCACACGTCAAACGTCAAAGCACAACCTCAAAACCGCGTGGCGAGCACGTGCGGTTTAAAATCACTAACCTACAAGCTATAACACAAATAAAGTACCAAGTTAATAAAAGTAAAATATAAAAGCCAGCAAAATAATAATAAAAAGGAAAAACAAACTAAAACTATGTAACACCAGGTACTTATCCTAGGTAAATAATCCACAACGCGTCCTCCTCGCACTTGATTTTTAACACCACGGTCGTCCAAAACTGCAACCACACACTATAATGATAGATAAAAGTAAAACACCAAAGAAAAACACCATAAACACAGTAAAATATCGTTAAAATAAACACAAGTTAAAACGAGACGAGGCGAATGGAATTTTCCGCTATCGTATCTCAAGCGAGCGCGCGCGCACGACACGTCCGTCCACAACGATGGCCGGCCGCGAAGTAGAAGGACAAACCCACCAACCTCCCATGGCCCTACCAACCAAATCATGGTTTTACGGGCCGAAACATTGGGAGAATGCGCGGGGCTCTGCGTTTCCGCTCCTTGCGTTCGCTCTCCTCCCCGCGCACTTCTTCTCTCCCTACAAGTTATTTCTATCTCTACCTTCGTCCCTATATGTCACCTCTCCCCTGAAGGGGCGGACATCACGTTCGACGTTCTCGTTCGCCGTGATCTCTAAATCCTCTGTTTCCAGCTCCAAGGGTCTTCTCCGGTCGTGCCACTTGTGCGCGTACTCTCTGAATGCCGCATAGTTCCCCGGTGAACTCACCAGGTCCTGAAAATAGACCGCTCCCGGATCCTCCACCTGTAACTTGCTGAAGAGTTCCCGCCGGTGATCCTCGTAAAGTGAGCACTCCCACAAGACGTGATCGCGGTACTCCTCCTCCCCGGAACCACAGAAGCAGAGTCCGGAATTAGCCAGCCCGAGGTCCCTCAGCCGACCCCTAAAACACCCGTGGCCCACCAGCAGTTGAGATACCTCGTGATTCGGCTCGACCCATTTGGATTTGAGCCGAAGGCGTACATCCGGGAAAAACTTAAACAAATCCCTCCCCTGGTCACTGGTCTCCCACCTCTCCTGCCATATCCCTAAAATGCTCTCCCTAATCCTATACCTCCTGACCTTCCTGCTTGCCTTGTCCTCCCCGGGTTCAGCGGTCCTCGCCTCTTCCCCCACGAGTCCTACCTGTAAATCTGCAGGTAGCACACCCGCGAGTACCGGCAGAGCCGTATTACTCGCGGATCTGTACGCCTTCGTGAGAAGAATCAGCGAGGATCGCTGGGTCCTGAGGAGTGCACTCCGGACCGAGTACAGCGACACTCTGTGGCACCACACCGAGGCGGCATACACCAACGTTGCGACGAAGGTGCCCATGTAAATAAGGCGCAAAGCCTGGAATCTCACCCCCCAAGAATTGGCCGACACGCGAGCCATCTTTCCGAAGCACCTGGCTGCACGCTCCCCTATGTCTATGGCATGCTCGGTGAATGAGAGCCTGGAGTCCAGGACTACACCGAGCACCTTTGCCCGCTCCACACCGCCCACAGGTCTCCCGGCCATCCTAATAGTAGGATGTCTTTTCAATCTGCCTTTGATCGTCATCGTCTTGGTTTTCTCCGAGGAGAATCCAAGGCGATTTCTTTTGCCCCAGTCGAGGATAACTGACAATGTGTCAGTTGCCTTCCTTTCCAAATCCCCCCGAGAGTCAGCCTCAACCGCAATTGTAATGTCGTCTGCATAGGCCGTGAGGGAGACCCCCGACGGCAGCGGCAGCAGGAAGATATCGTCCAGTAACAGGTTCCATAGTGCTGGCCCCAAGACAGAACCCTGGGGGCATCCCATAGTCGAGACCTTCCACTCCGCATGATTTCCCACGAAAAAGCCCACTGGCCTATGCGCGAAGTAGCTCGCCAACATTCGATAAATGTTTGGCGGGCAACCCCGCTGCTTAGCCTTGAGCATTATCATAGGCCACCACGCGTTGTCGAAGGCCCCGGAGATGTCCAAAAACACTAACTGCAAATAACGTGCCGCGAAACCCGTTGCCGTCTCCAATATCTCCCGCAAGGCCGTCGAGCGACCCCTGACAAACCCATGTTGTCGCAACGATATATTGCTTTGCAACATGAGAGCACATTTCAGCATCATCCTCTCTAGAATTTTGCCTAGTACGGGCAACAGAGTAATAGGGCGGTAGGCCTTCGGATCCGATAATGGTTTCCCATTGCCCTGCCCGCCTTCCATATCTGCGGGAAAATTCCCTCCCGCACACACCTGGAGAACATCCTGGTAATATCCACGCTGGCCACTTTCCAAGCCTCCTTTATAATCACCGAGTTCAGGCCGTCCAATCCCGGCGCCCTATTCGGGAGACTTTGGACGACCTTGCCCAGCTTTTCCAAATCAGGAGGCATGGAATCCTCCCCGAATGGTACGCATGCAGCCGCAATACGGACTTGGCGATGGTGTGCCGTGTCCGTTGTCGCATCGTCGTCGGGACATAATGACCCGAGAAGTGCCTTAGACGCCTCCACCACGTTGTCAGTGTGTATTCCCTCCATTAAGCGCACCCCGTAGACCACGTTGTTTGGTGGACGAATGAACGCCCCTGCTGTTTTATAGGCAAGCCCCCATGGATCTGAATTGCCTGAATCAGCAATTTCCCTAAAGTGTGAGGTTTGGGCGTCGCGTACAGCACGTCTGTATGCCGCCCTCACCTCGTAAAACTTGGGCGGGCAGTCGCCTCCTCCCGGTCATCTCTGCCCCAGAGTTTCTGCCAAGCGCGCCTAAGATTGCAATTTTCATG
>DVZN01000054.1:0-20306 GCA_018237365.1 Caria ino melicerta
AAAATGATTTTAAAATTTTGGCGATAACTCACTAAAATATATAAGATTCTATAATTATCTTAATTTAAAATAATAAATAAAAATGTATTTAAAATGTATTTTTATTTATTATTTTAAATTAAGACAATTGTAGAATCTTTTATATTTAAGTGAGTTATGGTATACATGTTTTTATTTATCTTTATTTCATATATAGAATGGGATTTTACAATGTGATACGAACGCCCAGTCTATCGTATTAAACGTCTTTGCACCTAATCTAATATAATGTATCTATGTGTTTATAAAAATACAATTTTTGTGGTTAGAATAAAATAATGCAGGGATTTTGAGTAATTAATATAGAAGTTGCTAATTATTTACAATGACGTTAGTGTTGAAACACTTCTTGAGAATGTTAAACTAATAATAATATTTACAGATAACGCCTAAATAAATGGCACAAATGCAGTGCAACGATATCATAAAATCATTAAAAAAACAAATATATACTTGGTTTATTTCATACCTATAAACAAGCTGACCCGCCGAATTTCGCTCCGAATAACAGTCACACTTGATTAAAATACGGTATGTGTATGTGTGGTTATAAAAATAAATGAATCGCAATGTGTTTGTGTTCGTCACAAACATATTTTCACGTTATTCCTGAAAAAAGCTCTTTACGGACAAACGAACATACAGACGAATTTATCTATGGTGGTGTTTTTCCTATGAAATCTAAAAAAATTACAAAATCGATTTACAATCGATTACTTGATATGCCCAAAAGAATCTGTAGTTATTAAAACCTTGAGATGATTAAATAATATAATGAATGGGAACTGAGCCTAATAGTCGAGGAGCCCAAGAGAGGGTTTTTGTACTCGAGCGCGTCAAATTAAGATATGAGAGATTCCTTGTACTTGAACCCCTCCAGCACATATATAATCTCTAATTGAGCCGTGCCTGTAGAGTAATCTATCTTAAATAAAGAAATGGCTTAAAATGCTCAAGCCCGTCAGATTGAGGTACGGTGGGTTTATTGCATGCCAATAAGTGTATATTTAAATAAACTGACAATTTCAGCGTGGGATTTTAGTTTGGGAGTTAGAGTCACAAACTTCCAAAAAACAAGTAACATCAGTTCATCAGTCATTACGGCAAACTGGCAAATTGCCATATTTCAGTCATTGGAGACACTTAAGGAATATACACTATTGATATCAGATGCGCTCGTGTAAGATCAAGTGACTTTAATTTTAGCTATTAGACTCCCCCCACTACTAAAAATAAAAATGTCACGTGACCTTTTTTCCTTCATAACCTAACCCACCAAATCCAACTAGTCCCCATGATGCTACACATTAAGGATCTTGGGCTCCCCTATTATAAACACCCATAAGCAGGCATGTATCAGCACGCGTAAGTTTTTTGCCATTAACGTTTAAAATAAACTCGACATAACATTATCTAACATACACCTAAGATCTTATAAATCACATTTGTAGCTTAAAAATAACACCTATAACGTCTCTTGTGATATCGTTATAACATTTCGTAGACGTCACTATTATTCAGTCTGATTGAGAAAAAATCAACAAGTTTGTCGACTGAAAACCGTAACACATCTTAAATACATAACATATCTAAAATTAACTATATGTATAAAGTAAAATTTGCAACTGATTTTTATAGCAGAGTGACGTTTAACTGTTATTTCTATCATTTAACTGACATTAATAACAGATTTTTATTAATCTGTTATTTTAACGAGAAAAAAAAAGAAAAACTGGATTTTTATTGTGGTTTTGTATGACAGCCAATACCACAAGCTACTATTGCAAAAATGACAGTAGCGTTAATTATAATGTTATCGATATTAATGTATAACTGATTACTGTAATTGTGGTTGCTACTACGTTATTAGTTATAACCGTTTCGTTATTAGTTTTAACAAATTAATTTTAAGTATCAGATTTTTATATCTATTTTGAGTGAAAATTTGGTCATGACGTAAATTATATTATTCCACAAAATAAAGCTTACTAATTCCTTAGTTATAACGAGTATCGTTAGCATTAACGTCGCTGTCTATTGCTGGAAGGTTGTCTATAATAGAGCTAATAGATTCATGTACTGTGTCTGTATTGCCTACATTATTATTTGTCGCTAAATCATTATTTATAACCGTTGTATTATCAGTTGTAACCACTTCATTGCTAGTTATAACCGTTTCGTTATCACCGTTATTATTAACGTTATCTTGAGTAGCAGTTATATCAATAACGTTAACGATATTTGCGTTTGGATCAACCCCTGAAGCTAAATCTTCATAACAAGGCGGCATTTCTATATTACTTCTCGCTTCATTTTCTGTCTGTCTGTTAATACCTTCCCTACTCAGATATTCTGGTGGGGGGCCGTATGTTTTACACCTCATAGCTTCGTTATAGGGTGGTGGACGATTTTCCAAAACGGGATAGTTTTCGAAATTCGCCCCCAATAGCCTAATGGTTCTCCCATTTAGTGTATAAGTTTCGTTCGGATTTAGTCTAACAAAATCTAAGTCGTCTATGTTAATTTCTGCGACATTAGGGGTGTCTGGTCTCGGTTCTTCAGGTCTCCGACCGAACCTAGGTATGCTGAGTTGGAATCTCCCTAATTGAAGGGTCAAAGGTCTTTGAACTTGAGTTAGCTGGTCCATAACCCGATCAAGCGTGTTACGCCTCAGAGTCCGTCGTCTGAAGAACTCTATCGGTGTTGCCATGTAATTTAAATCTCTCCCACAATTAGTCAAGTCTGGGTTAGTAAAGTATAGGTCAGAATCACAGCAGGTCGGTGATCGGTATTCACCGAGCCCATGGGTTCGAGTCCTGGCCGGAGAACTGTTTAGGGATGCCGAACGTACATCTGTCATTTCCACGTCACAGCATTGGGTTGGTACCTGGAATATAAAAGAATATTATCAGACAAATTTATCACCACGTTCACATTACGAATGCACTGAGTGGTCGTTGCCGCTGGCCCATAACCCACATAAATCACTGTTTTTAACTTCCCACTAAAAAAAATTTCAAAAGCGAGAAAGATATTGTTTTTACTCCGATTTTTAAAAATCGAGTTTTCTTCAACTGGTCACTTTAAACGACTTTCTGTTTCATTTTATAATATTGGAGAGCAAACAAGCAGACGGATTTCTTGATGATAAGAAATTCACGCTGCCTACAGACACCAAATATGGTAATGATTCCCAACCCACCCATCCTTCAAACCGGAACACGTCAACGGCAAGCACTAACGTTATGGCGCCAGAAATAGGTGCACCAGGGGGTACCAATCCGGGCGAGCCTCTGCTAAACTTTACCACCTAGTCAGAAGTCACAGTGTTAGTAACAGTAAGTCTACGCTCGCCTTTTACGCGCTGCCTGGCAGGAAGGCAGATAGTCTATTCTATAAAGGAACCCGAAACATTACAAGGCAAAATTTAGGTTGTAATATAAATAAATAAAAAATGGTAACTTAGCAGACAGATAAACGTCACCACAAACTCAATAACAAAGCTCTTACCTGACTATACCTCGAGCGTAGAATGTCGGACAATCTAGCGAGGCCAAAGCCCGAACGGGGCTGTGGGGTTTCGCCCTCAAGGCTTTGCCCCGGACTTTCCACTGAACTTGCCTCCTGGTAAAAAATATAAAATAAATATCACTAGACAATTTACATGAATCCCCAAAATAAGCAGAAAAAAAATGTATAAAATATATGTTATTATGTGATGGTCTGGCTCGAAGGACCAACTCATACAAATTCTATGGTGTAATGATAATGCTATTAAACTACAATAAAAACTACAATAAAATTAAGCATATGTAAGCATATGTATGTTACTTAATTTACGGCTAAACTAATAGCAGTTTCTGAAGTTACGATCTGTATCAAATTAGCAAGGTATAAAAGTTTCATAAGAAGGTGCCACACGAACTGAACGACTGTTAGCGTGGTAAACGAGTTGAATAGTACTTAACAACAAGGGACAAAGGGATTTTGTTAAGAGTGCGTTGTTAAACTGTGATTAGGGTGTCAAGCAAAATAAAAATTCATTTATTCATTCATTCGCAGGCCTATGAATTTCCCAGTCAGCACGCTAGGCAGGCGCGGGTCGTGGTCATAGTGTATGTTTTTACGAACTTATTCAAAATGTTTATAGATCGTGGAACCGTTTCAATAAAATGCCACCGGATCAAAGACAGGCTAGGAGAATGAGCTGAATGAAAAGGCAGAGAAAACTCTGAGCGAGCTGTAGTACATAAAATGATACAACCCAACCCCCTTTAAAGTTGTAGCGGTACTGAATGTTATAATACATGAGAAGCACTGACCTGCGGCTGTATGACGGCGGCGCCGCCCGCGTCCAGCAGACGCGTGGCCTCGTAACGCGGCGGGTAACGGGCCTGGGAGCAGCACATATAGCTTACAGTTATTATAGCTACCCAAAATAATAATATAAAATATACGTATACTGGACTTTGCTCCTTATAGTGATTTGAATTCTGTACAAAAGGCCATTCCATACATCAATATGATTGTATACGACAATTTACATCAAAGTGTAGTATTTTTTACTATTTATCTTTATGTTGCAATCCAATCAATGTAAAGGTAAAAATAACACAGAAATTGAAGTTCTTTATTCCTTTCTATATGAAATTTTATATAGAATATTTATAAGAAAATGCTGCTTTAACAGCACAAATACATTACTTTTTACAAAATAATTCGTCTCAAGTCACACATGCAGGCCGCTTTCTTTCTCTTGTCACCACTTATTCACCAGATACATGTGAATATATTAATGTGAACTAAGAATTTAAAATTATTCATAACATAACATTAATATTAATCGGTTATGTTTTTCAAGCGCTTCAAGGAATTAAAACACGGTTGAGAACGAAAAATTTTACGGCGCCTGTGGGAATTGAACCTACCCCCAATTTTTCTTTCTTAACCGTGTTATAATTCCTTGAAGCGGAGGTTACGCTTGAAATACATAAGTGATTGTGAAAAAACGAGGTAATGTCCAATTATAAAAATGAAAACTTTATCTGTAACTATAAACTCATTTGATAGATGCATGAAAATGTTACCAAATGGGCATTACAATCGACTTAATCGATAAAAAGAATAGGAAGATAAATTCGACGGGTGTTGGCCACAGCACCTTGGTGTAGTGGTTAGCATAACAGCCCGGTACGCTAGAGACGTGGGTTCAATTCCCACAAGCGTCATAAAAAATTTCATTCTTAACCGTGTTTTAATAAAATTAATAATCTTTATATTTAAAAAATATATTACATGTGACTATGAACAAGGCTGTATATTCATATTATTTTAGCAAAACGGCTTGTGACTCTAAAACATAGATTTTCCGTTTTTCGGGATAAGAATGAACTAGTTTACGAGCACGAGAGATGAAAAATAAAGTATTATGACTCACGGCGTAGTGCTCCCTGGCCCGCCGGTGCGCCAGCGTGTACCCCCGGAGCGCCGCCCGCTTCATGTGCATCTTGCACAACGCCGATACTAGTAGCACCACTGCCACCATGAAGATCAGCGCACACGCTACACCACAGACAAGCAACACCACCATATACGTAAAGACATAATACGATTCTCTCGTTGAATAGTCAAAATGCGATGCCCTTTACGTAGATACCCATGTATTATATTTTTTACCGTTTAGATATTAGCAGGAAATCAAAGAAAAATTGAACATATAAAAATAACAAAAAAAAAATGTAAATGTATGAAAATTTTCTTATTTATTATTGATTTCCCGCAAACAAACATATTTGTAGATCGCTGTATGAATGTTAACTCACATCAACTAGTAAGATTAACTCAGAATTTAATGCAGTTTTTTAGTTTCTACAAAGTTATTTACAACTGAAGAACACTCTCCCAAAAACTTCGAATACAAAAAAACACTTTTAAATCTCCAACAATGAGTCACAAACTCATTAACAGATTTTGATGAAATTGCTGGCGATCGAAGAGATTAAATGAGGTAAAATACTGATTGTTTTCCGGGATCAATCGATTGAGCCGTTTAAAAATTGTTTAGAAAAAAAATTCTGACGCCATTCCAAAAATAGTCGGAAAAGGTTCGTTTAAAAACGTATGTTCAAAGCGTAGAGATCTGATGTATACTCGATTTTCGAAAATCGGGGTGACAACAATATCTTTTTCTCTTTTTAAATTTTTAATTTTCTTAGTGAAGTTAAAAAGAATAACGAAGATAGGAACTAGCTTTTAAAATGTGAAGTACTAAAAAATATATTCTCAGCCGCCAAAGTAAATTCCATTTTATTACATAGTAATATTTGTTTGTAATGAGCAGCTCGAAAACGGCTTTAAGAATAGAGAATGTTCATGAATTTATATTACTAGCTCTCCTTATTCCCAGGCAAATAATATGTGTGAAAAAAATATTGCCCTATATGAATCAGTTTTCGAGATATGGAATGTTAATGTGGGTGCGCGACACTACGTGTGCATGAGGTTTACTCGGTAGCTCAGTACGTACGGGAGCTTCTGTGACGTTGTAGCCTGGGACGCAAGTGAGCTCGAGCGAAAGATACGTTAAGGTGTGACGTCACGAGTTTTGGAAATTTAAATTTTAAGAATGTCTATAAAATCATAACTATTATTTATTCTGGAATGAAACAAAACTAATTTATTGGGACACACGTAAGCTGTATGGTTTTAAGTGATTTTGCAAACCTTGTCACATTCTCAATTTCGATGATATTTGCAATATCGGGGGCTAAAAATCGATCTAGATACGTTTTAGTACCTACAACTTTGACATTCAATTATTTTCGATAATACTCGTAGTTTTTACGCAAACCGTGATAACCCTTTTCCCCCTCTTAAAGGGTCATTTTCCCACATTTCCCGAAACCAAATTGTCGTAATTTATTTTTCCTTTAATTTTTGTTCTATTTTCTTACTTCGACAAGGAGTTTCATTTTGTAGTGATTTTTTTTTCAGGGAAAATTCATTTTTACCCTCTCTGGCAATCAAAAGGAGCGCCATCGGTTCATTTAAGTGTAAACTTCATAGTGATGCTGATGTAGTTTACATACCGATGAACAGATGGCATCACTTTTATTAAGTTATTTATACAATAACAATTTTGAATATTAAAATAGTTTCTCTGAATGCATTGTACACCAATAAAAATATCCACCAGCATGAGGTCGGTCACCCGAGTAGTATAATTGGCATAGTAAACTAGTATTCAACAATAAAAATAAAATAATACTTATAAATATCCTAAACAATAATATTTATAAATATCCTAAAACAATTGCGTGGCCATAAATAGCCAAAAACATTTTTTGTACTATATTTGTTGCAATAAAAGATTGATTGATTGAGCAATAATTGTTGATACCGTCAATGTTAACCTAGCTGAACTTATAAATACTTCTAAATAAAATCATGAATTCTTGGGATCCATGAATCACAGTACTCACCAGTGACCGTGTATATGGTGGACTGTATGAATCCATAGTCATCTGGAGCGTGCCTGTCTTCCGGCAAAGGTGGGTACTCCGCCTCTAGGTATCCTGGAAGGATGAAAGGAATATTATCTACGACGCACGAGTTCCGCGTTCGATTCCCGGGTCAGCGAACTCCTTCTTTTTCGTAGCAAATAAGGTTGGATGGAATTGGATTTGATCGGCGACGGACTTGCCCCCCGTCACATCTTGGGACCTAATATCGTCGGCTAATTGTGGGTGCAGACTATGATGTATATCTGCCTACCCTATCTGGATATATGTGCGTGACGACATTCACTCCAATTTTATTTAGGTATATAGATATTTCATAAACAGTAGGCTTGGATAAATCTGTGTTGATCGTAAGACTCACCATGCAGCCTTGAGTACCTGGCGTACTCATCGCAACAGGCCGGCTGCTTGCACAACGGGTCTGCTCGGCTGCAGCACGCCGCTTCAGCCACGCACCGCCCCGTCGTGCAGTTGAGACGATCGCTACCTGTACAGTTATTTTCAGAAACAACATGTAATATTGTTATGTTTATTACATAACAATATTATATAACAAATAATATTGTTATGTAATAAAAATATTATTTGTTATGTATACTCATTGTATGAACAGATTATATTTCAGCACTTACGAGCACAAGGCATGGGTCCGCACAGGTGTGGAGCCTCATCCTCGGCGTGCATGCAGTCCCGCCTGCCGTCGCACACGTACACGGGCAGCACGCAGCGCTTGCCGCACCACAGGGCGCCACGGGCACAGTGGCTAGGGCCTGGGGGGAGGGGAACGACACATTATATAATAATTCAAATTTCAAGTATTTTTTATTACCATCTGAGGGTAGTATTAAGTTGTAGAAAAAGCCCTTTATTTTATAGATTAAGGCGGAAAACTCTCTGGGAATAATGCATGTGACAAATCAGATTAATCTTCTGGAAAGTCAGATTACAAATAGATATCAGCTTCATCTAATCTAACTTATCACAACCTACAGCAATATCTTCGAAGACTAGTTCACCTAACATGCACTCAACATAATATGTCTTCCAGACACTAAAGTCCACATGTTGCTTGTTGTGATAAGCTTCAACAACAGTTACTTATTCTTGATCTGGCTTTAAGGAATGTTTATCCAGCTTATTGGGTCCATTATTCTATGATTTTTAATCACAATTTCTTAGTAAATAAATAAGTGGATTCACTGATGTTACGTCATCTATAGACTCCAAAGATGTTAATTATGCATAGAAAACATAACACGGTGGTGTTATGCCTATATATTTCCACTGCTGGTCGTAAGCTTCCATCATAGCACACTACAACACTCCATCCTCTGCTTCTCTTTTCTAAACACAACTAGCAATCATGCAAAGTCACACTGCTACAAGCTACAGGGAAACACTGGGTAAAAAAGGCGACAAAATAAGTTTACCGACTTTGAATATATAGGAGACCTGTCTAAATAGAAAAAACAGTCCAAAAATATATTCAATATAAACTTACCTCGTGTCTGTACCAGTATATATTTGGTGACACTGAATGGAGGTGCTGAGCACATGTACTGTCCGCTGTCTGACGTCTGCAGGTTTGTTTTATCCAGCTGACTGGTCAGAGTTGGCCCCCCCGGTTCTATTGTGAAAGGTCTGAAAAGTTAGAACAAATCCATATATATCAAATGTGAATAGAAGTGGACCAAAAATATCTCCCTCTGTTTTGTTTTGTATTTTTTTGTGTAAATTTTGTGATGGTTATGGTGTAAAAAAATGTGTTATGGTGTATATTGACATGACTTAGATACCCAAATGTTATAAATGTTACATACAGATATTTATGTTCATACATGCCCCTATCAGGAATTGAATCCAAGCCTATTTATTCATCTATCAATATTTTTAGGCATGAGACTAGAGACTCAAAGAATATGTTTCAAAATTATTAAAGTATTTGATAATATCATAGGTAAGTTACCCTGTCAAAGTAAAATAGCGACTCTCGTATGCAGTAAGTTTTTCTTTTCTAGTTGATAATTAATTTGTATCACGGAAATAATGATACTTTAATATGTTATTGTATGGCACCAGGTGATGCTGGCATCATCATCATGAATAACTTTAAGAATGGACCAACATATTCTTCAACCAACAAAAGATGCTTGCTATATACAATACTGTTGGTAGGGATTTGTGCCTACCTACAAAATAAATTGTAACCAGAACATGACAATACATTACTGCATCTGTAGGATGAAAGTCATACATGGCATTGTTTCATTTAAATATATTATGCATGATGTTATACCAAGTGTAAAATTTTAATAGGTTGTTGTTTTTTGCAACACAGATCGTCCTAGTGCAAAGAGCATGTATTATAAATGTATAAAATAAGAAAAAATGTAAAAAAAACTAACGCAATTTCAATCAATCTTATCATTATAATCAATCTTACCTGCCCCCATCAGTGCCATTATCGTTCACATAATTCCAAACAAAGTGCCTCGGAGAAGGATCTCCTTTAAGCTCGCAGACCAGAGTCAAGTTATCACCAATCCTGTGAACCAGCACCTCTGTGTACTCTGGCTCGCCAGGACTGTACAGCGAGAGATATGGTGGTATCAATTCCCCCCAACCTGCCAACATAAATATTATCTTTAAGTGATTAAGTCTCATTCTTCTTCGTCTTTGTTTTGTCCTCATCCTATTTCAATATCAGATATTATGAAGGTTGGCTACCTAAACTAGCGAATTAGACGATTGTCAGATTTTACACAATACAGAAGGGAAAATAGACCCAATCCTAGATTAGGTCCAATTTAAATACATTCTTATATTTAAACATCGTAAGAGCACTCAGAAAATGTATGTTAGGAAAACTCAAAGGTTCATGGTGAGGTTTGAATCTAGAGTACTCAAATGAAAATCCGATGCTCTAACTACTAGACGATTTACATTACCATACTTAATACATATTGCCTCTCACTGGTGTCGGTGTCCAACTTTAAGGTATGTGGTTCCTGATTCGATTACTGGGTCTGGCAACTTGTTCAATGAGATTTTTCAGTTTTTTTGAAAAACATAATGTTACCTGCAATTGGATTTGTGCTCCATTAGCAACAGATTTACCATCTGTCATATCATGGGACCTAATATTGTTGGCTAATTGTTATGTGTTAGTCGTTAGTAGATGTGGGTGCATACTAGTATGGACCAACAATTGCCCTTTCGAGTACATATGAGAGTGACAAAATTTTATTTAGTCTGCAATATATATTCATTTAATAATGCAGTCTCACCAAGCATTTAAAATTGAAAGTATAGAACATACGGTCTTTAAGCTAGAGGTGTGCGATTACGAATGATTTACATAATTGAAACATCTATTAATGACTAATTCTGATGACCAATTATGGGATTAGTTACTAATTTCATTTTCATAATCGAATAATTAGTACTTAATTACTAATCTTTATATCTCTTATGTTTCAGAGTGTAACCAATTATACATTAGTATTTAGTAGATGTGTGCGATTAGGAATGCTTGATACGATCTAAATTAGTTAGTACTCATTTGTATTCCTAATCTTCAGATCTCTCATTTTTTAATAATAATAATTGTAACTATTATTTTATTGTGTGTTTAAGAGATAAGACATGTTGTATTTTGTGTTTAACCGACTTTCCGAAGGAAGGAATCAATTTTTAATGTTTGTTGTGTCAGTTTTCTATATTTATGAACTTTATAAAAAAAAATTGTTTGAGAGGGTATATTTTTGAGTTATATATAATTTGTAGCACATATTATAATGTAGCATTCTTTCTGATAGTTGATGATGTGAATTTTTGAAATATAAAAATATCACAACCATTGAATTACTAATGTTACTAATAAGTAACTACTAGTGGTTATAATAAAGATATTTCGATACATCTTCATAATCCAATGATTTCATTAGTATGTCTCATAATTTCACTCCTCTACTTTAAGCATATTCCTATTTTCATTATTTTTTACAATCCTGGAAGGCAAACAAGCAGATGGAATTCCTTATGGTAAGAAATACATGCCACCTATAGATGCTAAAGATGTTAAGGGTACTTTGCTAACTTGAGTCCTGAATATCAAACCTTGCACAACAATAACTTTATACTACTACTAGCTACCTTACCCTCCAAATTGCAACCCATCATAATGTACATCAGTCATGGAGAGCAGCTATTAAAACTTGCTAATCCTGACATGGTTTTGAGAGGAAGAGTATTCTTATCTTGACATACTTATTCATATCTCATTAATTATACAAAACAATATATAATTTGAATCTTTAGTAGTTTAGAATTTTTAATAATCCTTGTTAGGATATTATTATTTTTTTCAGGATATAAGAAAGCCTATTAAGCCTGACCATTTATCATCATCATCAAACCATTAATCCTGGCTGTTCTTTAGTCCTACTACTGACTTTCCGATAAGGCAATTCAATGAAAATCGATAAGTTATTTAGAAGATTTCATAGGGTTTATTTCTTTGTACTGAACCCTTAAATATTTTGCTGATACATAAAATGAGCCTAATACTCCTTGTTACTTGAGCCATCCATCAGTCATATGCCCATCAAAATCGGTATAGGCGTTCCAAAGATTGTTCCAGATGGATGGAGATAATCTCCATATATAATACATTTTATAAAGTTGCCTTTTCGTTTGATGTACCGTATACAGTTTCACGTGCACCCATTAAAAGGCTATTATTATGATATTACAGACCTTTGAATTTTATTTGTATAGATGTATTTTTTTTTATTAATATCGACTGTAACAACCAATGACCTCATAATTGTGATCATGGTCGTTTTAGGAAGTAATAAATTGAGTTTTATAGCTTAGACGTAGTGAAATCGACGACAAATATAAAATACCGTTATAAATGCCGAATTCTAGTTTACAAAAACATGCCATAGATGACATATAAAAACTATTTGCTAAATCGATAATAGATGCTAATTGTGTAAAAACCTTCAATAATTATTTATCAACAGTTAGCAGGCATGATGTAATAAATAATCAAGGTTTTTTTTATAAAAAATATCAAGTCTAAAAATTTGGAAACATTTTGCGTTTTGAAGACTTTCTTAGGCTAAGTAATTGAGTTATTATACGGATTCAATTATACTTACATGATTGTATGATAAAATATAAGATTGTAACACTCAATAAAGTTTTTATATTTCCAAACATTTTTATTTATTTTACATTTTCACAAAACACAAAACTGACATTGAATGTGCTACGCCATTTTTGCGTTTCGTTTGCCGTTTGCGACATTTGCGAAGGACTTGGAATTCCGAAAGGCATCTTTAAAACGACCAATCAAAACTTGGTTTTATTTCTCTTTTGGTTACATTCCCTCATAATTATTGGTCAACTTACTGTCAAAGTCATAATCTTAATGGCTTGCTATAAGGAGAAATGTTCTCCTTATTTAAATTTTTTGAGATTTTAGAATTTACCACTATCCAAGTAATTATTTTACCGTTTATTTACATTACTATTACTTGATTAATTGGCAAATGAATAAAAAATCACATCTGGGGTTGAGTGGTGTTGGTGTCCGATTTTGGTGTGAGAGGTCCTAGATTCGAACTTCGAATCTAGGACCTCTCTCTTCGAATCTAGGACATTAAACAAGTTTTTTTAAAAAATATGCCATTTCCTGGGATTGGATTTATGCCCGATTAACGACGGACTTGCCACTCGTTACATTATGGGATGGGACCTAATATTATCGGCTAATCGTGGATGCATACTAATATACTCTGCATACCCTTTTGAGAATGTATGGATGTGACGATATTTATTTATAAAAAAATATTGACCAAAACAGGGAATAAAGATAATAAGCTCATGTTACTTAAGTGAGGGTTTGCTAAGTGAGGTTAAAGAATGTGTCATGATGAAGTACATTATCCATATAAATGATGCTTAAGTATAAAATATACCGTTGGTAACTTACCTAAGGCGGTGGATCTTGCTGCCATATATCAAAATTGATCAACAATGTTTACGGCCGTGCCATTAGGATATATAAAGCATAGAGATATAAAGTCTACCGACCTCATGCCTGTAATAAAAAAAAGAAAAAATTAAAATGACAAATTGTCAGTAGTCAATGGTCAAATAAATGGTCATTTCATTTTTTTGACATACGACATTAATTGTCATTTGACACTTACAGTTAACACCGCAATTGTAACATAAATTGTAATTTATATATTTTTTGTAATTATATGTATAGTATGTGGACATTCTGAGATTATTTTTTAATAAGGCTAATAAAGTAATTTAAATAAATATAAGGACAAAATGGACTTGAACAGGCTGACAAATGATAAAAAACTTGAGTTGTGTAGATGGTATTTTAAAGGTATTATTTTTAAAATTCAATAATATTGTTTATATTTATATATTAATAAAGAAATAGTAATAGTAATAGTACTATTATTAGTAATAAATAATAGTAGATCTTATAATTTATTAGTAGGTATATACTATTTGTGTTGGTTTAGAATTCCTTTAATTTAAATAATGATAAAGCTAACAGTAATAGCTACGGGTTATGATTTATGCTATAGCTATATAAGGGTTTTCTCTATCTATCGTCGTCTTTATTATAATATTTAAAGGCAAACAAGTAGACGGATTTCCTGATGGTAAGAAATTCACGCCGCCTATAGACACCAAAATTGTTAATGGTACGTTGCAGTGGCGAATTAATCTGCAGGCTGAGTAGGCTCGAGCCTAGAGCAGCATATTTTTGTGGCGGCAAATCTGGAACCAACATTTTTCTTTTTTTTTTTTTATAATATTAAGCATATACATATTTCCTGATGACACTATTGACACCAAAGGTAATGGTGCGTTTCCAACCTGAGGCTGGGATGTTAGGCCTCATGCAAAAGTAAATTTACTGGTTAGCTTACCCTCTACACTGGAATATGTTAACGGCAAACACTGACGTTAAGGGGATAGGCAGGAATAGGTAAGGCGGTGGTATTATTCTCCTTTGTCTCCCGGGCGAACCACTGCCAAGCTCTATCACCTAGTCACACGTCACATTATTAGTGAAAGTGAGCCTATGCTTGTCTTTTTATGAGCTGCATGGCAGGAAGGCTGATGGTCTATTCTGCAAAGAAGCCCAGACCAACACAGCGGAACTGATTGGCAACTGCACATCAGCAATAATACTAATTTGCTGATGTGCATTTGGCAATTTTTTATTATGCTCAAGACATAGATGAATTTTTAGAACAATTTAAAGTCTCTGAGTCTATATCTTACAATCAGGTAATTCATTTGCTTGTTGCCTTGCAATATTATGACAAGTTTATAATTCTCCACATCATTCATTGTTCTCTTCTATACTATATGCTTGAGTGTCTATTGAATTAACAAAACTTATGTCCCACAATACATTGCTGTTCCAGTGGGCTGTATACTTTTACCATTTGTTTGGGCGGTGAATGCAATATGGTTCTTCAGAGAAGCTTTCATCAAGCCACCATATGAAGAGCAGAAACAAATTAAGAAATGTAAGTATTAAGTACTGTTATATAAGTATCTTTTTGATTTAGAGGAAAAGTTAGCCAGCCAACTTACTTTTGCAAGAGGCTTATCTTCCCGGTCCCTAGTTGGCAATGCATCATTAACATCTTCCATGTCTGTGGCCACCTATAGACACCAAGAATGCAAATGCTGTATCTTTTATCATTAGAGAAAATGCCTGCTTGCGTGCTTTCCAATATCATTAAAAATCCCCGTATGCACACATATGATATTACACGCCAAGTCCATTGTGAGGTAGGAAGAGTATTAAGTGCCAAGTGTCATGATTGTTACATACTTGCATAACTGTCTTGATCTTTTCGTACAAACACACCATTTTCGAATTATCAGTGTAGAAATTATAAGTGGTTGTACTTATGGTTTGGTCATGTGGAAAAAAGGAAGATGCAAGATTGACAAAACAGATACACAATACGAATATGTGGTGACTGTGGGTACTTGGGGAAACCCAGCTTGACATTCCACAATCAAATTTCTTATGTATTATCCGAGAGTGGTGCCACAAATATAAAAATGAAAACAGTTGTTTTTTTGCAAGAATATATTTGTTACAAAGTTGATAAAGGCTAAAGTTTTTTAATTTGGCATAAAAAAAAGATAGGAATCAAAGGGAGAAATATGAACTGAATACCTGCCGTTAGTCAGTTAATCTATATATCAAGGGAGCCTGGACTACAGGGTACCGTCATGTCCGGGGTGTTATTTTTGAACATTGAGCAATGGTTTCGAAATTACAGATGGATAAAATACTTGTCAATCATCGACACTAAGAACACATATTTTTTTAATTCACACTATGTCTACCAAACAATGTGAATTCAAAGAAATTTGAAACAAAGTTAAATAGTGTCAGTGATTGATGAGTATTTTAAATATCCGTGATTTCAAAATCATTGGTGAATGTTCAAAAATAGTGCCCCTGGACTTCATTGTAAAAAAGATGTAGTAGGAATAGACTACTTCTTTCTCACAAAGAAGTCAAGGGTTTTTGTAGACTGAACTGTACTGGAAATTTACTAATTTTTAAAAACTTCCAGATGTCCTGATGAGTGGAGCGGGCGCTATTGTGTGGGCGATAATCCTCACTACATGGGTCACTGTGTTCCAGCTACAAAGGGTGGCTTGGGGAGCCACGGGCGATGCTCTGTCCTTTGTCATACCCATGGGGCGAGCGTAGATTCAGAGATACTGGTAGTCATTCTGCTGAGCGTTGATTAAACTAATTTTAAGTTATAGCTATCTCATTTTCACTTATCAATGAAAAGAGATGGGATATATTTAGTGCCATCAATTTAGTGAGCATGTACTCACTTACACAGATTTCACTTATTACATTCTGAGACATTGGCTAGAGGTTAACAATTTTTAAAGGATACTAATTCAAAAGCACTAAGGTTGTTTCTTCTCTTTTATTTACTGCGAGTTGAATGGAGATAGCGATAACTGAAAAATATTTCTTCAGTGTACAGCAGAATAGTGGCAATCCAATGCTCATTGCCTTGTGAAATATGGCTTAAAATGTATGTGTCTGTGGAACTTAGCGGTTTTATAAGGCCAAATGGAAGACATTACATAATATAGTCTCATTCGTTTCTAATGCACTAATACTAATAGACATGAACAAATTGAAACTTATTAGAGCGGGTAGGCCGAGCTGAAGCTTCTCTATAATATAATTGGTTGCATAAAATTGATTTCAATTGAATGTTATAGCCGCTAGATCCTAAGTCGTACCATATAGTTCGAGCCTAAGGCTTTAATAAAAGAATTAATATTTCAACCTTCTAATAATGTGTTCTGAATATGCACTCCATGATTTCCATACACCTAGAGAATGAGTCACAAGTATTAAATGTTCATGCAGAAGAGGTTATCGAGAATTTGGGGTGGCGGGGGGAAGTTCGCGCGGGAGACGAGCAGCAAAAGGTCCGCCAGTATCGCGCTCCACTATTGAATTATCAATAATATCAATACTCAAGGTAGTCTACCAATAAGGTCAAAGTCCGTTTGGCGGTCTCGCTGGCTGAGTAGTAGCGTAGTTGCCTTACTGCGTCGGCTAATAGGAGGGCTCAGGTTCGGTCTTTCTTGGAATTGATGAAACTTGTGTCATAAAAAGTTGAGAATTATTATATAATCCCTAACACAATTAGTACCTTGCTGCTTGTTGTACCCTTTTCGTTACACCCAATATACTTACATAGACTATGTAACATTGTTTGCTATTTACACAGCTGGATTGAATATGCAGTGTGCTTAGTTGTAATTTATTAAGAGTCATTATGTGAAAGTAATTAAAATATAATAGACATTAAGTTGACCTTATAAATTAACTGTCTTAAGTTTATGTTTTTAATAAAATATTTAGAACTTTTACATCTTATTTATTTATTTAGGATGCGTGTAGAATAGCAGCATTCTATATCTGCCCGTAAATTGCAAAAGGTGATTAAAGGCCCTATCCGACAGGTGGGCAGAAGCGCCTCCCAGAGACAATACAGTCCGTAACAAACGTACATTGCAGTCTTAAACCAGACTACACAGCGTGGTGATTATGGACAAAATCCACTGTATACTGGTGGAGACCTATGTCCAACAGAGGACTGCGACAGTCTGTTTTATGTATGTATTTATTTAGATAAACGACTTGTAAATTAACCAAAACCACGGCGTCGCAAAAACCACCCAAGCTTTGGTTGAATTTACACCGCCGTGGAATGGAGTGGATGGGATTTTGTATATTCCCGCGAATTTGTGCGCCTTCTCGCCAAATAGTATTACATTACACATACATACATTACATTGGTCTAGTATTATTCTCGTATCGTGAGACGTTGACCATTTCGTTTCATTCTGCAAGCAAGCTCTCATATTCTTTTGTTTATATCAGTGGAGAGGATTGCATTGCAGCATTGGTAAGGTACCTGTAATATAGGATTTTACTTACCTAAAATAGGCACCAATCTCTACTACTCAGAAATACATACATACTTGTATTTTAAATATTATTTGAGAGAAATCTTTCGATTCCAAATCCTAAAACGCGGCAACACCGTAATAGTACACCGTAAACATTGTTGATTGTAGGAAGATGGAGCGAGTGAGTTGACTCAGTCTAATTAGGTTGATCGCATAGGAGAACATCGCATCTACCTCGAGTTATATAGATCAGGACCGTCCAAACAACAGCCCTGATCTACATTAACTCGAAACAACTTGCTATGGGGTCAGGGGGGCATATTTTATACTTTGAAGGAGTATGCCAACATTTAAAGGGACGTGTAACCCACCTAAATATTTTCGCAAATTTCAAAGAATTGGTAAGTGAGTTTGTCTCTAGCAATCCATTAACCGTAAGGACTGATTACCAGTTGGATTTATTTAACGTACAGTCAGATCCTATCTTTGTAAAAGAAACGAATGGATTTTTTAAAGAATTTGGCGTTTTACGATTCAAATACGTCAAAGTATCCCCAAATTAACCGGTATTTTTAAGTTTAAACCATGAAGTTTATAAAAACAAAGTGCAGATTTTTACCGTCAGCTATGTCACTTCTTCACACAATATATCTGGCAACAACGACTGATGAATTTGAAAAATGACAAAGAAACTGAAAATATACTATTGTTGAGCCATAGTTTCAACGAAGCTTAGATCATTATGTAAATTCTAAATACTCGAAGCAACGAATCTATAACGACGCAACGGCGGCTTCGAGAGAGGGGCAACCTACGGCGATAGAGGAAGCCGCCTGCGTCCGCGCTTCAACTTTCAAGAGTCGCGCCTTTGTGAGTCAACGTTAAATACATATTTTACACTCGCGCGACTTACTATCTACGTACACCTGTTTTAAATCAATCTTCTGTAGACGCGACAATTGTACGTTGCTCCTGGAATCTGCTGTTTCACTTTTTTATACAGTCCACTCCCTACCACCACTGCCCTATTGCAATATTTTTCTGCGGCCCTCCAGCTTTCGTAGGTACCTACTAAATTGAATAAGTCCGCGAAGTTATCACCAGGTAGGTATTACCAGGGGCATCACAATTGCGTTGCAGATCTTTTAAGAATGAATAAGCTATTTTCTTGAAGGTTTCCAGGTTCGGAAACACCTCCGCTGGTAATTGGTTCCACAAAGGTGTAGTACAAGGCAAGAAATGTCGGCGGAATTGCACCTTAGAGGATCGCCACGTGTCCAGATGGTACGGGTGGAATTTGGAGTTCTGACGCGATGTCCGAAAGTGGAATGCAACGGCGGAGATTAAAGCGAACAACTCCTCGGAGCACTCCACATGGTGGATGTGGGAGAAAACGCTAAGAGAACAAACTTCTCTACGTAATGCCAAACGATAAAGCCGATTAGAAATAGATTGGTCGCCGATAATTTAAGATATACTTATTTTATAATTTAAGATCATTACTTTGGTGGAAAACCGACCGCTTTGAGGATGATGAAGCATGCTTACGGATGTTCAATGGCGGTTTTGTGCGACAGAAAAGGATGATATAAACAAAGAATTGCAAAGTAAAATTGGAAGTCATTTAATACAATATTTATATACACACAGTTATAAATTACATATATATCAGGATATATAAAAATCACATGTCACGATGATTGTCCGCGCTTAATCTCCGAAACCACTTGACCAAAATTTATTTCTAGTAACTTTGAAAAGACAGGATAGTTTTTATTTTCATTTATTTTTAACAATTTGAAAGATATGTCAAATGGGTAGTAATTATTTAGTTCAGTAAGTATTTAGCAGATGGCAGTGTAAAAAAGTCTACTGACACCTTTTTTTAAATATAAGTTAGGCAAACATCCAACGGATAGGATCTTTTTCATTATAAACTATCGTAATATGGCAGATCACATACAAGTCGAATACTTTTTTAATGTACTTTACGTAAGTATATATTGTAACCTTATATTTATTTTCACAGTTCCAACGAAAACAAAACACCGAATTATACTAATAATATAAAAATGCAAATGTTGTGTGATTGTGACATCACATACCTCGACGTATCGATCGATACGAATAAATATTAACCACTAGCTGTTGCCCGCGACTTCGTTCGCATGGGACAAAAAAATCTCGTTATTCCCGTGTAAATCCCGATCTCTCAGG
>DVZN01000055.1:0-20240 GCA_018237365.1 Caria ino melicerta
ATCAAAATCGGTCAAGCCGTTTCGGAGGAGTATGGCAACGAAAACTGTGACACGAGAATTTTATATATATAGATATAGAAATGCATATAAGTATAAATAACAGAATCTAAGTATTTCATAAACACCCAAACCCAGAAATGCGTATGTGTTCATCACGCAAACGCTCGCCCCCGTCGGGAATTGAATCCAAGCCTCACTAATTGTCGACTTTGGCAATTACGCTCTCGGCCAGCGAGACGGTCGAACGGCGAAGACTAAAAGACGCAACGAGTCGCGTGAGCGGTGTTTGCTTGCCCCAAACTCTAGTTATAACTTCACAGGGGCACGGGGAGTATACAGAAATAGACGGCGAGAAGGAGTTCTTCGGCGTGTGCAACAAAAGCGACAACGTGGTCTGCCACTTCTACAGGAACGACACGCCGCGGTGTCGGATAGTGGACATGCACCTCAAGCTGTTGGCCAAGAAACACGTGGAGACCAGGTTCGTCAAGCTGGACGTGGAGAGGGCGCCGTTCCTGACGGGTGAGTCTAAGCGTTGTACATTCCAGTAGCTAAGAAAATAGGTCATTGACTTTAACAAATCTGAGTTTTAAGGTCAACTTGCTTGCTCAACATTTTTGCACGAAACCCTTATTCTTCTTTGAAAATAAAAGTAGCCAAATTACCCGCTATAACATCAGTTATATGCCAGTGAAAGTGACGTCAAAATCCATCTAGCCGTTCCTGAGATGACAGACCAACAGACAAAAATCGTAAAAAATGTTATTTTGGTACCGTGGTACTGTGGATACATACATATGCATTTAGTAAAAAGAGGTTATTTTAATATTACAAACAGACGCAACAATTTTATTTATGTGTATAGATGAGCTAACTTCTACACTATTTACGCATTATGTTTTTATTCATTGAAAAGAACTCGAATCCCAAGTGCACAGTAAAACCAACTGTAGTTTTTAATGTACTTAGTTTTAATCTAAATAAAAAATGCATGAACTTAAAGTCTGGACTAATATTGAAAACATAAAAAGGGTGTTTTTTGTATACTTCTAAAATTATTGAGCTGGTTTATGGTGGGTTGTTACCTCAGGCTTCTCCATTAGGTAAATATATCTCGCGAACAGGAACAAGACAATTTAAATGGTTATTTAAAGTAAATTCTTTGATGTAATTTTTGATTTCGTAAAAGAAGTTATGGACTGCACTCTTTCTATGATAGAGAAAGAAACTAGGTCATTTACCCTAAACTAAAGCCCTCTTGTACAAGGAAATTCGTATGAGTTTGAATAAACGTTCTGAAAAGGTGTAATTATTGGCTTCCAGGGCGTCTCAAGATCCGTGTGATACCAACAATAGGTCTGGTGAGGGAGAACAAGACGAAGGACTTCATAGTGGGGTTTACAGATCTAGGCAACCGGGATGATTTTTCCACCGAAATGCTGGAGTGGAGACTCGCCAGGTAAGCTCCGTGTGATTCAAATTAATGAGGAAGAACGGGACGAAGGACGTAGTATAGTACACGGGCCTGGACAACCGAAACGACTTCTCCACCGAGAGCAGGAGTGGAGGCTTGCTAGGTAAACTTAGGTGCCATCGGCACTTGCTGAAACTGCAGGGGCTACGTGTGATACATGTATGCAAAGACGCGCTTACCCAAGAGAGCGCAATGACCTCCCCCGTGTTGATATGACCTCCATTGTAGAATAGACCATCTGCCTTCTGCGAGGCAGGTCGTAGGATGCGAGCATAGGCTTACTGTCACCACTACAGTGATCTCTGACTAGGTGGTAGAGTTTCGCAGAGGCTTTGTTTGTTTAGTATCATGGCCTGTAAACTAGGCAGTAGGGTTACGTCCAAATTTGTACAACCGCCTTACCTATTCCTGCCTAGCGTCAGTGCCCTGTCATTGACGTATTCCTATTTGGAGGGTAAGTTAGCCGGCAAACTTACTTTTGCACGAGGCCTTACATCTCGTCCGTAGGTTTACAATGCACCATTACTACCACGGAATTCGTCTGTTTGCCTTTCAATATTATAAGGAAGGTGGTGGAATCTGTCTTAAGAGTTGGTACATGCCGGGATTCGAACCTGGACTATTCGAATGAAAGTCCGAAGCCACCTGGCTCGTATCCACTTTGAAATTCCATATCTCGAAAACTAATCCAAGCAATAATTTTTTCATACATATTTATCATTTTTACCAGAGAATGAGGACAGCTAATAATATAAATTCATGACATTGTATCTATTTTCAGATCTGAAGTGATAGAATACTCGGGCGACCTGCTGACGCCGCCCGACGAGGCGCGGAAGCAGCGCGCGCTCCACATACAGAGCAAGAAGACCATCCGAGGGGGGGAGAACTCCGACTCCGATTTGGATAGTGATTAATAAATATTTATATTCAACTTTGTGTATTTATTTAGCGCTTCCAGCTTGCCAAATCCCCTAAATTAGGTAGCTAGCCCTGATATCTAAACATATAATAAAAGTGTAGATGAGTAAATTCTGAACATTAAAAATATTTCCAAAAAAAATCCAGAAGACTAAATATAGACCGTAGAACATATTTTGAGATTTTCAGAATTTTTGTCTGTGTTCACGCAGAATCCACTTGACCGATTGTAAGGAAATTTGGCCCCAAATTTCATTTAAATCCGTTCGGTAGATTTTGCATAATGGACAAATTAACAGATAGGAAATACTCTCAAAATATGTTTTGCTGGTCATTTTTATTCGTCTGGACTTACTTTTTTTATAGCAGGAGGCAAACGAGCAAGTAGGTCACCTGATGGTAAGTGGTCACTACCGCCCACCCACAATAACAACACCACGAACAATTTGCAAAAACAAATGCATGCACAGTTGCGTTGCCGACCTTTTAAAAATCCGCCTCTAATGGGGAAGGAGAAGTGGGCCTCCGGGACTCTCACAAACCAGACGAAACGCAGCAGCAAACTGCTACTTCACGCTGGTCTTATGTGAGAGAATGGTACATTTATAGGGTGTGCCGGCCCATATGGCTACATACAATAATGTGTACGTAGCGTGGTACTACATCTCGGAAATTTCAAAATATCTTCAATGTTCAGAATTCTCTTCTATAGATTTATTATATGTAGGTACAATCCCACTACCAAGATCGGAATAGATAAACAAACATCTATACAAATAAATAAAATTGGAGTGTCTGGCAAAAAATCTGAAAATCTCAAAATATGTTCTGCTGCCCGCGTTTACTTTATCTGAACATTTTTTTAAATGTATTCACTCTTCTTTTATTAAATGTATAGATGTGTATATACCTGGTACATAGGTATACCAAAATATATTTTTTGTCTATTGTTCACTTTGTTCCAGCTAATCCTTGGAATAGATGGACGGATTTTGACGGGATTTTCACTGTCAGATAGCTGATTTAATAAGAAGTAACTTAGGTTACTGTTATTTTCGTAAGTGAATTAGCATTTCGTGCAAAATAATTAAATTCATAAAAGGTTTTAAAAGACCCACGCGGACTACATTGCTTGTTTTAACTATTTATAAATGAAAACAAAGTCCACAATAAAATACAAAACTTTATTTACAAACAAATTTAATATACATACAATTAAAGAAATTATGCACATGCTTTTAAAACAAAGTTATATGTTCAATGTTACAACCGTGATTTTAATAAGTTGGTCAA
The DNA here is from genome assembly GCA_018237365.1 of Caria ino melicerta. Taxonomy (NCBI): domain Eukaryota; kingdom Metazoa; phylum Arthropoda; class Insecta; order Lepidoptera; family Riodinidae; genus Caria; species Caria ino. The sequence continues at coordinate 3,689 of DVZN01000055.1, forward strand.
AAGTGTAAGCACAAAAACCAACGTAGCCTACTATTATTTGACTAGGGAAGATTTGACTATTGTGAATTAAAATTGAACTTCATATTTTACTGGCCTATCTTGTTGTTTCCCCTGATATAAATAGAAAGGATGCTCCGAAGGTTATGTGGAAAGAATTGTATAGGCAAGATTGACAAAACAGATACACAATACGAATGTTGATGATTATATGTACCCAGAAAGACCTAGGTGGACAGTCCACGGTCAAATTGATAGTGTATTATCAAGATCAAGGTCTCCTAAACCGGCATGTTTTTATAAAATTGGTAATTAATGTGGAGGAGGATAGGTCAGTAAGTGGGAATCGAGACTAGCATTTTTATCCGATTGCACAACACAAAGGAGAGTTATGTGTTTACCAGTCTGTGTATGTATGTGTGTTCCTTTGTGGCACTCTTAGAGACTAAATGTATGAGCTGATATGATAATTCTTACGTCAATAAATTTGTTTTAATTTTCTCACTGCCTATCGAGTGGGGTATAATTGAATAGACATTTAAAACTAATACTTAGGTTTCTTTCACCATTTTTCATTTTGTGTGACCATTTAGAATACAAAGTAGCGGGTCAAAGAAGGCAAGCAAGGAAAGAGCAGACGTATAGGAAACGTGGTTACGAGCTATTCTAGACGATAGGGTCCAACCACCAACACACATACACAAGGTAGTAGGAAGGTTGGTTGGTCAACCAAATCTTCACGCCAACCAATATCCACCAAAGTGACCTCTGTTGGTGGTTGGTCCTGATCGTGTAGAAGGGCTATAATTTGCCACCTAAGGTTTTTTTTTGCAGTCAGATTTTTTGTTTAATTTTTGATTATTGCTTATTGAATTCTACCAGACTTACTAACCTGGCCAACTATCACATCACCTGATATTTTAGTAATCGTAGCTGGATTATGGATCGTGTTTGGGTCTGATGATAAGATAGTGTCAAACATCGATTTCTCGTTTGATGGTGTAAAATAAGTGTTTGTGCTCATCTTTCAGTAATTGAAATAGAAGATAGAGGCAGTAACAGTTTTGCAGTTCTTGTATCAAATTATTCGATAATTACCTGTGCAGACAAACAGAAGTCTTTATACCGTAATATCTTTTTAATGTTTTCAGCAGTGTGTGAATTAGATTTGTACACTGAAGGCTGCATTTTATATTAGCTTTGACTCGAACTAACAACATATACAATTATTAGCTCATTTCAGTGTAGCATCTGCGTGAAATAATTCCAGTTTTCAGTGTTTTTCCTTTACATCTATCGTAAGACAATGCTCTTGGCAAATTTAATGAGTAGGTCAATGTGAAGTCCCCTAAAGGTATAGTTAAAAATTACAAGTGTGATTTTTTTCACAATGGAAAGTAACACTAGATTTATTGGTATTTCTGTTTGGCATATCTGCACTTTTCTTAAATAAAAGGTCTTGATGGACTATGACATTTCATATGGATACAGAATAAAAATTGCCACTATCATTAGGCTAAAGTAGCTTGTAAAATCAACTCTATATCAAAATATTTTTTTTTTTATAATATTGGAAGGCAAACAAATAGGCGGATTTTATGTTTCTCAATTCTGATTGGAAGGCAAACAAATACCACCAAAGGTGGTAATGGTGCGTTACGTCAGACCAAAGTAAGTTTACCAGATACCTTGTCCTCCAACTGGAACACATCGATGGCAAGTACTGACGTTATGACGGCGCAATATATGTAAGTATAGTATTTCTTAAATAAGAGACACTAAAAGATTATTGTGTGTTATGGAATTGTAGATGCAATATAAATATTTTTGTTTCTATTTGAGTCGAAATCAAATTGTAAGACATATTAAAATCTGTTATGTTATATAGATTTTCACAAAATCTGAGCGAGATTATGTTCAAGAGCTACTTTTTCAAGACAACACAGCTTCATGCAGTCCAATGATTATATTATTTCTTTGACAACCTTTTAAAATCATACAAAATCACTTTGCAATTTAAAAAATCATAACATTGTTACACTAACCATTGAATAAAGATAACTTAAAATCTATCACATTTGTACAAATCAATAATCTTTATGTCAAGAAGTCGGCACAGCCTTGTAAAGTCTTAATCTAGATTCAGAAAGAGCTGCCAGCACTGTGTTCCCATTTAAATAAGCACAAGACACGTCTAAAGCTGGTTCAGTTGACGTTAGAAACATAGTTTTAGCACCATCCAAGCCATGAAGATATAACGCTGAGTCACTTTCCGAGTGTGCTGCAACCCATGACGATCCAGGAGCTCGTACCCATGCACTACGAGACATAAGCGTTGATCGCAATGAACCGGAGAATGTCTGCTCCATATCAAACATTACTTCCCCAGATACACTAGTCCTTAATTTGCATAGTGACAGTCTTGATCTCTCATTTCCAGGACGACACGACACTAAAGCACGGTGAGACTCGTTATCATAGCATAATGACATAAAAGGTCCATCAATGGGCAACGCCCTTGGCTCCCATTGCCTCATATTGCTGACCCAAAGCCAACAAGAATTTAACTGGCATGATAATAAACCATATTCTGTCGAACATAAGGAAACTACAGGAGACAAATCACCCGGGGCATTCAGTCTTTGAACATGAGTACTTTGATTGCGTATGTCGTACTGTTGTATCACTCCTCCAACTCCACCCACATAAAACTCATTACTGCGTAGGAAATCCCACGATACAGACCACAAGGGTATGCCACATTGAATGGATGCAGTTGGCACACCTCTCTCAACCATCCTCACTGTACTATCTAAACCAACACTCAAGAGAAGATCCCTTGGTTGTGAATATGTCATATCTCGTATAGGTTTTGGATGTAAATGGACAAATTGACCTAATTTATAATCAATACAATTTACTTTTCTAATTCCGTAGCCAGGAAATAAACTATTTGTGCTTTTTTGAGAAACATAAAATTCATAAGTTCGACAATTATATGTTAATACTCTGCAGCCTCCATCTTTGCACATTTCAAGGTTTTTCTCCAAAGCAAACCTCCAGCACCTCCGAGAAGGCTGGTCTTTTGAAACTTGGTTTTTCATTAATGTACTCCTAAGATAGTCAAGTTGCAAAACACTCGCACGATGAGCAATCTTTGACTTCTGCAATTCTAAATCCACCTTACTTTTTTCGGCTTGCAATATCTCTATTTGGTTTTGCAATGCAGTTATCTGTGATGTGTCGGCCGCAACCAATTTTCTTGCATATATAAACCTAATGTCTTTTAACACAGCCCTACTTTTACACGTTGGACATGAACGGTCCTTGGCACTATGAGATTTCAACCATCTCTCGACACATTGAAAACCGAACAAATGGCCACATTTTAAAGACACCAATCTATGATCTCCAGAGTTTCCCCAGGACTCTAAGCATATTGGACATGTTTCGCCATCTACATCTTCGTTCTTGACAGGAGAATTTATTTTCCTAATTTTCGGTGGAGGTTCTTCATCACTTTTATTGAAATTAGTATCTGGTAAGCCAGGTACGTTGGAGTCCTCATTGGTGGCTGTTGTATTACTCTCTTCGGAGTGAGAAGTTTGAGGTACATTTGAATTTTCTGTTGAGTAACCAGGCCTCCATGGTTCTGAGTTTGAAGTGGCATTACCCTCTAAGGAACCAGTGCTGTGGTTAGAAATATTGTCCAACATGTGGAGCTGAGGCAGCCAAATCCCAATCCCCTCACCTTGCCGCCTCGTTGGTTCCGAGGTACTATTGTCATTAGCATTTGGTACAATGTTAAATTGAGCATTGTCAGATTCTTCCACGAGGTCTGGTTCAGTGGGAGGTTCAGTGTCATCTTGTTGATCAGATGACTCTTGGGGTCCTGGACTTTCTGGAGACTCGGGTATGAGAATACTGGGACTGCTGTTGATGTTTATGTCATCATCCATTTTGAATTATGCACATCTAAAAAACAATTGATAAGGATCTTTAGTTACAAAGAAAAGAGATCCTATAATGATGATAACATCTATACAATAAATCCAGCATTATAGTATTGTAATAAAATGCATTTGAAAGCATATATGGGACATAAGCTAAAAAGTAATTTGTTAATGTATTTTACTGTTTATATATATGTTTATTTGTTCTCATAACAGTGTTTAGTCAATCTTAGAAATGACCAATTTTAACTAAGCTGTAATGAGAGATAGCTCGGTTACAAGGAATAACTTAGTTTGTTTTTACCTTAGACAAAGAAATAGATCACCATTAAAACATATGAGCCATGAAAACTTTTGACTCACGCACTTGAAGTAAATCATGGCTAATAGTTTGCTCATAAATAGTGTATCCCGAAAATGTTAATGGTCTTTTGCTGTTTGATAAGATATGTTAATCTAGTTGTGTAAGCTCAACATTTTCTCATAAGCATTATGTCTAATGGCCAGTTTCAATATTCAATCTATCCTTGATTTTGCCTACTGTCAATATAGTGATATTTTTTATCTCCATATCAAAAATTGGAGATAACTGTGTCAACAGTAGGCGAAATGAAGTACAGATTGAGTAATGAAACCGGCCACTACCCTTTAGACCAGAATAAACTTTTATCTAAACTAATAATATAAAGAGGAAAGATGTTTTGTATGTATTGGATAAACTGAAACTAAAATTTTTAATAACTCTTTCACAGGTTTATAAAGGTATTCTAGAGTAATACTATTGATGGGTGAATTCGGCAGGAGTTGCTAGTAAGAGATATCCAGTAAAATAAAGTATTTTGTACAACATGGTATATGTTAACCCAGAAAATGGAGTTTCTCTATCTATATCTATACATACATATATCAGCCTGCTGCAGTCCACTGCTGGAAGTAGGCATCTCTTAAAGTACGTCATTAGACCCAATCTCTCGTTTTCACTATCCAGTCTCTACCAACTGCCTATTTCCCAATGTAAGTGTCTCGAAACCAAAACATTTAGTGGTAAGCGATTATGTTAATACATCCGAGCGAATAGTATTATCCATCAGTAGTCAAGATGCTGACAAACCTTGCACGCCTATTTAAAGGAGCTGCCAGGCAGGTAAGCAGACTTGGCTAATGTTCCTGGGCAATACAAGGGGGTAATATACCTAACTACTTCTACTGCTGATATTTAAGAGTCGAGGATACTAAAAAAAAATAAAAATAATTGAAGAGTGAAAAAAACAAAAAAAAATACTTACAATTTGCAGATATTAAAAAAGATATTTGTCTTGATAAATCGAAAAGCTTATATTGTAACTATATCTAGACTTTGTAATATAGCAAATCTTTCATAATTGTCGCCAAAAATTATTATATCCAATTTATTTGCAAAACATAAATTATTTCCAAATGTCGCTAACGATTTTATACGCATCGTCACATAATAATATAAGGGTATGTCAAAACATCCACTCATCCAATTACACACATGTAATAAAATGTCATGACGCTTGACGTTTTGAAAGATTAGCAGTAATTGGCTCAAAATACGTCAAAGTTCTGTTTGAAGTTACTTCGATATTGAATTCTATACAGATTATAAAGCAGTTTTAATTTTTTAATGTTGGACAAGATGTTCATATGTCAAATTGAAATTATATCAACGGCGAATGGTATAGCAACCATTCAACGTATGTTGTATTAGTAATTATATGGATAATCTTAATTGACCATCTTGCTGACCGAGTGATGAGCATAAAAGCCAAGTCGACGTATAGTGAGGTCTGGGTTCGATTATTGACGTGGGTGAACGCAGGTGTAATGAACATAGACGTTCGTATTTCTGCGTCTGGCTATTTATTAAATTTGTTCTGATATTTACATATCTATACATCCCTCTCTCTCTCTCTCTCTCTCTCTCTCTCTCTCTCACACACACACACACACACACATATATAAGTACATAAATACATGCACATGATAAAATATTAACATAGTAAACACTATTTTTCACACTTGCAATTTAGTGCCTTATATTTAGCTAGATACAAGTAAGTTTCTATCTGCTGTCAGTAGACAATATTGGTCAGTGCAAGAAATTCTCTCTGCTTAATGAACGGAGTGTATTTTTTAAATTTTATTTTATTTTTTATCTACATAATTAAGTCTAAGTATCAGAGAGTTTTATGTACCAAATGGAAAAAAGGCGTCGCCTAACACAAGTACTGCAATGTGTTTAAAAGGAGACTCCTATAACAAAGCATTTTATGTAAAATTGATACTGAATAAATATATATATTTTTTATACTTATACATATTATAATAAAAGTGTAGAAGAATTAATTCTGTACATTCAATATATTTAAAAAAATAATCCAGACGTCTAAAAATTGGCAGTAGAACATATTTTGAGATTTTCAGTTTTTTTTGTCTGTAACCCGGCCGCGGCTCACGCCGTATCTACTGGACCAATCGTAACAAAATTTGGCTGGCCTACTTTATATTCTGAAGAACGTTATAGGCTACTTTTTAACCTGTTAACAAAAATTGGCTATAATTCATCAACGCGTAGTCCGATTTCAATTATTCTTTTTTGTTTGTTAGATGGGGTAAGGAGTGGTGGGATGGAGTAGTTGGGGCGTGGTGTAGACGATAGGAATACCGTGGGAAGGGGTGGAATGGGGTAGTTAGTGTGGTGTGAAATGGAGATGGGTGAGGATTGACGGGGACTGGTGGGGATTAGTGGGGGCTGGTGGAGATTGGTGGGTGTTGATGGGGAAGTTTGGCACAAACCTCCCTATCAATCCCCACCAGTCCCACCAGTCCCCACCTATCGCCGTTTATAGACTCCTTTTTATCCCGTTTAATTTAGGAGTTATCGAGGGAGTGAGGATCGGTGCGGATTGGTGAAGTCAAGGGGGAGTGGAGTAGAGGAGTGGGGAGAGTTGAGAAAGGGTAGAGTTGAGGAGGGGTAGAGAGTGGTGGGTAGTGCGGGTTTGTGGGAGGTGGGGTGGGGTTGCATGGGTGGAGGTAAAGTGAAGTGAAGTTGAGTAAAATGGAGTCGAGTGGAGTTTATGGGGTGGAATCGTTGGGGAGTGGAGGAAAAGAATAGGGACAGTTGAGGAGAGTAGATTTGAGGAGGGATAGAGAGTGGTGGTTTTTTAAAATATTAGAAAGCAAACAACCAGAAGAATTTCCTGATGGTGAGAAATTCACGCCAACTACAAATACCAAAGATGGTAATGGTGTGTTGCCAACCTAAGTCCGAGATGTCAGACCTCATGCAAAAGTAAGTTTATTACATTACCCTCCAAACCGGAATACATCAACGGCAAACATTGACGTTATGGCGGCAGGAATATATAAGGCGGTTGTACCATTCTATCTGGGCGAGCCGCTACAAAGCTCTACCACCTAGTAAGAGATCATGATTTTTGTGAAAGTAAGCCTATTCTCGCCTTTTTCGAGCCGCCTGGCAGGTAGGCAGATGGTCTATTGTGCAAAGGAGCCCGGACCAACACGGGGTAAAACTTATGTATATAAAAGTTATTTGAACTTACGTGCTTTTAGGATTCCATTCCTCGAAACGAAATGTATGGAACTCTTATATGATCACTGCTCCTATCAATGTCAGTCTGTCTAAACACTTTTTGTCAGGAACGTCTATATGTCTAAGCTGAAATTTATATCAAATGCTCAGGTCTACTATCCCTCGGAGCTGTGATAAAATAAAACTTCTAAGCCAACGCAATCTAATGATACAAATACATAAAATATTTTTTATAAGTTTGAAGTTACTACCCCTTTCCTCGTGACGGCATTGATCTATTAAATTGAAATTCATACCAAATACTCAGGTCTCTGATACCTGTAACAAAATCAAACTTCTATGTCAACACAATCAAAATAATTTTTATTTTTTTTCGCAATGCCGTAATTTCAGGAAATGTATTTCCAAAAAATTCCATCTGCAAAATATGCAAGACCAGACGTAGCATTAATGTATGTGTATGAAACTTTAATCGTTGCATTCTTTTTCAATTTCTCGCACGCTAAAGATGAAATATGCGTTCATATCTATTAAGGGTGTCTTTTTAATTTCAGTGAGTTTCAAATTACAAGGATAAATCATTTTATTTAAATATCTTTTCATATTATGTGTATGCTGTTTTAAAACTTGTTTCTTAACATTATGTTTAGTAAGATCCTTAAAGAGTTAGTTGTTTTTCTTTTTTGCGCTAAGACAGTGCTGGCATTCATTTGACGTAGGTACTTTCAATGCTCTTGGCCATTAAATTCACCTTGTGTCAATAACAATTGGCTCGTAAATGGCAGCACTGATATTTATTTATTAATTTATTATGTTGGCAGTAGTGTTAAAAACGAGAACAAGAATAACGGGGCTCTTGTTCCAATCGCGATGATTTAAATTGGATTTTACTGAATTTCGGGCGTTTTTATATGTGAGTCGCATTATTAAAAGAATAATACATTGTACAATGTTATGATTTACGTATGTGTGATGAAGACTATGTGTAGTTATGTGTAAATTGATTTACAAGTTTGTGATCTAATGGCGGATATGTGTCTATTGAATAAGATATGTTTTTGTATTAAGTGGTGAAGCCGAATATATTAATTGCTGTAATGTTAATGACTGTCGGTAAGTACCTGCTTAAATCGCCAAGTATTAAATATTTTAGCATATCCAAAAAAACTACAAATGTTACTTTTGGTGTAGTATTAAAACTAATTACTTCTATGAATTATTGATAACAAAAATACTTAATACTACTTGTCAGTAATTTGCAGTTATGGTGTTAATAGGTTTCGTGTAAACTATTGTAGCTCCTGTTGACATTTTATCGAAGTACATGGTGACAAAATAAAGTCGTGAGTATGTAGGTCATCTCAAGTTGGGGTCAGATGCGCGCGCAGTGACGTCACAGCAACCCTAACCGCACCCCCTAACGCAAAAACATTCACTTTTCATACATACATATATATCTTTATATAGAATTATAGGACAAGTCCTTAAAATAGACTTGTACAGCAGTATACCCAGTCCAGTGAGATAGCTATATATTCTGATTAATAAAGTCAAAATATCATATATTATTGTCTCCCGTATATCTATCTTTACTAATATGAAGCTTAAGTGTTTGTTTGTTTATTTAAACCCGCTTATCTTAAGCTATATCTGATGGATATGAAAAATTCTTTCTGTATGTGATAAGCCAATTCTTGAGTCTCATCATAAGCTTCAGATATAGGATAAAGGCAGGTGAAACCTCAGGCATTAGCTTATATCTTTTTAACTAACTGGTTACCTCTGTGGTCGAGTGGTGGTCCAATTCCAAGTGTTGGGCAACTTGTTCTATTCATGAGTTTTTTTAGTTTTTCTGAAAAACGATGTTGCCTGGGATTAGATTTGCAATGGACTTGCCACCTGTCACATCAAGGGACCAAATATCGTAAGCTAATCATGAGTGCATACTAGTATGTACCTTTACCTACTCTTATGAGGATATATGGGCATGATAATATATTTTTTTTACTAGCTGTTGCCCATGACTGTCTGCGTGAGTCTTATGGAAGTGTCATGCATTTGTTTTTTGTGTGGAACCCTAATCCTTTTTCCAAAATTAATAAACCAAAGTTACTCCCTGTATAGCAGCTATCTACCTGTGAAGTTTTGTCAAAATCGTTCAAACTGTTTTAGAAGTTAGCTAGAACTTTCACATGCACTCATTTAGTCAATGTCATTTTGATATTAACACTTCAATTTTATTTATTTATGTAGATGTACCTAATAATCCTGAAGGGTTTGTTTAAATACACTAATCTCAGTAACAACTAGATGGATTTAAAAATATGTTTATGTATACAAAAGCCCAATTCTTGAACAGAGCTGTAAGTAGGATACTACAGGATAGAGAACTGCTAAAAAACTGACTGACAAGTCACATACATCCTTAAAATTATTATGGGACCATGTTGCAAGTATACCCTTTCAAACAAAAAAAAATGGTAAGTCCATCCACAATGTGTGTAGAAATCAATAAACATACATAAAATAATAAAAGAAATACATATGCAGCTGAAAATAGAATTCCTTTTTTTGGACTCAGTTGAAAATAAAAAAAAAACTAATATCATACAAATCACAGGAATTGATCTAACACCAAATAAGCATTTTATTTGCTTGTGATATGGGTGTTATCAATCTATCTACGTCGGGCTATCTGTCCACACTTAGCGTGTATGTAGGCCATTGTATTGTCCCGATGTTAAGGTAATATGTTTAGTTAGACCACCCCAGTTTGTTCCAAAACTTTAGTAGAGGACAAGGTCTTTCCATTTTTTTGTTAATTGGTAGTGGGTCTCCCAGGAAATGTTTCTGGTGTTCTGCATGTTCTTTGTGAGAATGTGATATGGTGTTCTGTCCAGGATCAGGCATGCTCTGCACAAAGGGCTGGCTGTGACTCTCAGCCTGCTAAGATGCTTATTCGTTAGACAGTATCCGGACATAAGGCCGCATAGTTGTTGTAGGTCACTCCTTTTTAATCCTAGCAGCTTTTTGGATATTTTCGGGTTAAGTTTTGGAAATGCTTGTTTTGATTGTTTACAAAGTATTTCATTCTCCACAAGGTTTCACATTCAGTAGTAAATTTTTCTAGTACCTACTATTGTAATCTTATAATTGATAATAGAGTGTAAACTTCGTCAACAAACTGCCCAGTAGTTTGGTGCATCGCTTAATGTATACAGTAGTAAAGAATTGTAATGGGTATAAATAAATAAATAATAAATGAAATTTAGTCTAGATAGTCTTAGTCCAGATCTAATCTATCTTCGTCTAGATTTTCTAGATAGTTCTAATTTATCTAGATTTAATCTAATCTTAGTCTTGATCTAATAAGAATCAATCCTAGCAGGGTTGCTTCTTATTAGATAGACAAGTGCAGTGGTGTTATTCCTAGTATAAGTGCTACTAGTGCTACAGTGGGGGATGTGCGTATGCTGCTTGTGATTGCTAGGCGTCATTTTCGTTGAAAACTTTCTAGTTGTTTTTGCACCATGCTTAGTTAGGTTCTGGGCCACCATACTATGGCTCCATAGCAGAACATATTTTAATATTTTCAGAAAATTTATCTGTTTGTCAGCTATACCCTGGCCACATTTCACACCGAATCTACTGAATTGATCATAGCAAAATTTGACTGGCACTTATTTTATGTTCTGAGGAAGGGTATGGACTACTTTTTATCCTGTTTAATTTAAGGGTTCCTACGGGATAGGGGATAAAAAACAAAATGTAAAATTGGTCATAATTTGTTAACACTCTCACACTCTTCTACTGTTTTATTGTATTATAGATATTTGTATTGAACATTATTGTGAACTATCTAAAGTTGAGAGGGATATTAATTTATAAATAGGTCTAACGAAGAACTGACATCTTTAAAGTGAACAATTTGAGTTTTTTTGACAAAATTTGCACTTATTTCAAAGTATCAAACTAGCTGTGGCTTCACCCATATTTTTATTTAATATTAGATGTTGTAGTGCTCACCCCACCTACCCAATCCCACCCCTCAACTGAAATTGGTATATGTGTTAATCCAATAATTTGTCTATTATCTCCTTTCATTTGAACGGGATAAAAAAAACCTTCCTCGCAACAAGTACCCGCCTGCCAAATTTTGTTACGATTGGTTCAACAGATTTAGTGTGAACCCCGGTAAGGGAAAAACAGACAACAAATTTTTAGTCATCTGGACTAAAAAGAAATTCAAAATATCTTCAATTACGTACATTAAATCCTAATAATTAAACTCCACTCCAGTCTACCATATCTGTTGAAAAACATTATTTATTTCTTTATTTGCAAATAACATTAATCCACAATAACATTAATAAGATGTTAGTTCACAGTGTTTGAGCATTGTGGACCTTGTCTGTTACTGCAAGGTAGAGGAGATGAAGATGTCAAATTTTTCACTATTGTCCACATTTTTTTCACCATTAGAGGTAGAAGTTTGGACCACACCTTCTAAGTTTTAAGTCGCTATGATCAATGGGTGGGTATAGTCACCTTATTACATTATCAAATAACTAGATCTAGTTTAATTCCCAATGCTTACAGGAGTTTGTGTGATGAATGAAAGACGATGAATGCCAATGTTCAAATTTCAAAGTCTGAGTATATATTATTTGGTAGAATTTATATATATGTTTAAGTCTCAGTGTAAAAATTACTTTTCCTAACTTAGTCACATTATCAGAGTGCTTTTATGGTAAAAGAAAACATTGAGAAAGCCTGGATTTGCATATTTAAATTCAGCCTAATCTAGGATACGACCTTGTTTCCTTTATGAGCTGCAGAGGTCAGAAGTTAGCAGTCTCTCTGTGTAGACACTAGTATTAGATTAGGTAGCCAACCCCGATATCTGGTATTAGAAACCAGATAAGAAAGAAGTATTTATTAATGTCTTTCTGTTGTAATTTATCTAGAGATATTTATTTATTCTGTGGTTTTTCTCACAAGGTGTTGTGTCATGTTTTCAGAGGGCAGGAGGGTAAACCGGCGGTGATGGCGGGCACCCCATGAGCCGGCTGCTGTGCTGCCTGCGCGCCACCCCCGATATGGGCGCCGCGCTCTCGCACCCCCAGGTACTTACCCCACATTTTATATATCACTATACAAACACAATAGGCAGATACTCTGAAGCTAAGAAGTGTATGTGTGAGTAAGTGCGAGCGTTCGTGTGTGTGTGCGTGTATGCATGTGTATGTATGTATGTAAACAATTCATAACTTTTGAATGACATGACCGATCAGAACAAAGTTGATGTCATTTGATAGGATTTCTTTAAACTTAGATTTCCATCACAATTAGATTTTAAAAAATCTTGAAAAATATTTTTTTTAATATATTTTAAGTGGCTTGACCGATCTAGAAAAACAATTAGTTCCTAACCATATTGAACCACATTGATTGCCATCGCATTGATGCATTCGCGATATATTGAAGGAAAAATTCCCAAGCTTTTGGCAGAGTAGTTTTTTAATTTTCTCCAAAGTTTTAAGATGGACTGTAAGGTCAACTGTTTTCTTAATTTTTTGATTGTGTGTTCCAGGAGGGCGAGGCGTGTGACGGCGCTGTGACCGTCTCGCCGCCCACCATGGCCGACGTTATACGGTACGTATAATTGCAATATTAGAAGACAGTCACATTGATTCCCTTATGGTAAGAAATTAACATCGCCTGTAGACACCACAGGTACGCTGCCAACTTATTCAAAGCTAGTGTTGCCAGTTCTGATTAATTTTAAACCAGGGCTGAAGGTAAAACAAATCAGGATATAGAGTTGTAGATCAGGACAATGAAAGAACTAGTAATATGTATTGCGTTTTGCATTCAATTGGAAAAGAGAAGATGTAAAACAATGTCTATACCGATACTTATTATATCGGTAATTATGTGATACATTATTTATTTATTTTTGCAATAATAATAGTTTTTTTATAAATTCAGGGATTTATTGGGATGTGTCGATCAGGTGCCACGTGACTGGGACGCGTTCCCAGACCCTCGAAAATCGGGATGCCCATGAATATCGGGACACTTGGCAACACTAGTCAAAACCCACTTAAAATACCAACTATTGTACTGTTACTGTATTATATTGTATTGTACCCTTTGCGGAATTCCAGGGAACGCAAGAAAAAGGCGGGTGGCGCGGGCCTCGGCACACTGCGACGACGGCTCGCCGCCGCCGCTCGCCGGCCTCGGGACTCCAGGCCGGACCGGGGTGAGCCCTTTTTATTGTTACACAATATTGCGTTAATTTCCACCTCGTTGGTCGAAGGTTCAGCATATAGAACTTACAACTCTGACGAATGGTGAGATTCAGGTTCGATTCATGACTTACGTATGTGTGATTATAGATGTTTGACGCAATAAAAATGACAATGAATGCAAGTCGTGACTTTCCAGTAAAATTCTCAGTCACAATATTACAACTATTTAGACCCTTGGCATAATTAATACTGTTTGGGTGACGGTGTGGTGTGGCGTGTGCAGGGTGCGAGCACGCGCGCCACATCCGGTCGGTGGTGGGGTCGTGGCGGCTGGGCGAGGTGTTCCTGCTAGGCGAGCAGCTGGAGGCAGCGGCGGCGCTGCGAGACCTCACCACGCAGGCCGAGCTGGCGCGCGAGCCCGCCGCCGCGCTGGCCGCGGACCTGGCCGCCCTGCTGCGGGACCGGTGAGAGGGGGCGGCGGGGCTGGGCACTGACTGTTTTTGAAAGAAGCTCTGTTTGCACCACCACCAGAAATAAACATTTATGTGATACTATGTAAGCCAATTAAGATCGGGCCCGAATAAACAATATGGCGTTCCTTATTGTTTTTTTAACTTGTAGTTGTACTTTTGTGGGGCACAGTACAGAGCGTTGATGGTAAGGTCTGCTTAGCGCTCCATACTTGTAATCCCCAGTACTAAATAAATATACGTATTGTACACATACGTTCAAAAAACATTACCCTCCTTTTGATGCAGTGGGACAAAAGCAAAAACTTTTTGGTTCGACCCTTACCAAAGATTTCTGTGAGAAACATAGATGTATGTATTTCTGAGTCTACTTGGTCCTGGGTCGCCTCGCGGGGCAGGCGGGTTGGTGCCGGTGGTGTATGTTTGTGACTACAGTCCGTGGGAACTACCTCCCTCCTTTGGGGGCCCGTACATCGCCTTTTACGAAACCAACGAGCAAACCTAGGATGGTGTTATTCTACTCTGCCTACCCAATGCTGGGTGTGGCTTGCCCTGTGGGCGGCCCCGTGTAAGGCGTCAATGCGTGTGTACTGAGGAGTGGGTGGCGGCAGGTGGTGGTGCGACGTGGAGCTGGTGGGCGCGGGCTGGGCGGCCGCCGCGCACCGCGCCATTCTCCTCGCACGCTCCGGCTACTTCCGCGACTTGCTGCAGCGCCAGCCCGGGTATGTACACACACATACACACACACACGTTCAGATTTATTAAAATCGCACCTTATTTTTGAAACTACTTTAATAATAATATTAAATACAATTTTTAACACGATGAGCACCTATATCGCATCGTCGTCTTATACGCCATTAGTCGTGCTCCCCTCTCTGTCGCACACTTTCCATTCCTTGCACAGCTCTCCGTTTCATTTCACACCAACATCTTACGCTCCATTCCTCAAGCATTTACACATACATACCGCACGCACATACGCACAAACGCACGTACGCAGACCACACATACGAACATACGCGCGCGCATCCATTGATGCATGCTAAACGTCAATGAAATCAATATATTATTCTGTTACAATAAGGTGCAATTTCATTTGTTTGTTGTGCTATGTGCTTACCACTAAAGTAATATACGATACTCGTGCAATTAACGGAAGATATAACTCTAAGCAAATTTTAAATCATGATTTTGCAGTTATTCAGCTTGTTAGCATGTATACAACTTCCTTTGTTTCTCAACGGGGCTTACGTCCCCAAGCGGCACTCACCTGGGTAAGAGGATTTTCCCTTTTCTAACCCTGCGTGCTAACTTCATCTCATTTTACACTGTATATTATATTATGGCATTTCCATTACGTCAACAAAGGTCTGCCTAATAGTAAAATCTGTAGAGGTTGGTCGTTACCCTTTCCGAGTAAAAAGTGGTGTATTGGTGGATACAGTCCACATCTGATGTGAAGGTTTGGTTCGGCAGCGCGTGTCGCGTGTCGCTGGAGGGCGCGGGGGCCGCGCTGGGGCGGGCCGAGCTGCAGGCCGCGCTGCGGGCGATCTACGGCGCGCCGCCCGACGCGCGCTGTACTGCCTGCTCCAGTACGTATAGGCCACGTGTGTGTCGCGAGCGCGGGCCTAGCCGCGGGCGCTGTACCGCCTGCTCCAATTATCATATTTATTTTAGCATTGTAAATCATAATTGTAAAATTGTTTAAATTACTAAAACAAAAAACTATAATTAATTCTTTACATAGTGTTTGAGTTAGTTAAGGTGTTTCGATTCCCTCATTAAATAGACAAATGCAATGCACAAATACTTGGAAGTAGATATACGTAAAACTGTAATGCTTAATGCTAAGTATATGTGGACATAACGCAGCTGACGCCGACTCCACGTCTGCGGTAGCGCGGAACATTTAATCAGTTGTTCCGTGACCTTAGTGTGAGAGACCTGCCTCGCAATTGTTACATACGCGTGTACTTAATACAGCGCGTGTGAACATTTATTACCGTTTCATTTCACTTCAAGACAAAGCAGTGCCCATAGACAGTAATAGGTATACTCCTACTGGTAACCCACATAATAAATAATAATAAATAAATATCCCTGGACAAATCACACCTATCGATCTAAACCCAAAGTAAGCAAATTATTTGCTTATCATATGGGTGTAAGTCAACGATATATACATAGAAATACATGTATAAATACCAGAATAAATTTAATAAACACCAAGACCCAAAAATGCAAGCGTCTATGTTTCTCACACAAACGTCGGCCTCCGTCGGAAATCGAACCCGA
>DVZN01000056.1:0-20091 GCA_018237365.1 Caria ino melicerta
ACCTAACCTAACCTAACCTAACCTAACCTAACCTAACCTAACCTAACCTAACCTAACCTAACCTAACCTAACCTAACCTTTTTTTTTTTTTTTTTAACGCAGGGGAAATGCCTTTACGCACAACCGAGCCAAGATGGGCGGCCCGAGTGTGGGACTCGCCGGCGGGTGGTAGTGCCGGAATACCCACTAAAACCCCTGCGACGTTGCCTCCACGATGCTCATTGTGGCGGAATGGTGGGTACGCTTTTGCACTCTTCCACCATCCCACCAGCATCCGCTGGCGATTTTAGCCAGTGACCTTCTTCTAGGGCCGGGCTTTAAAAAACCCCGGCGGACGGCTTTGGGGCGTGCAGTGATGCTGCTCGCGCCTCCTCGAGGCCTGAATGAGGCATTACGCCTCGACCTCAGTTACGGGGGCCGAAGATCCTGGTAGGCCCTCCTTCGGGCCCCCGTTCGTCTGCGGCGGATTTGAGAAGAGAGAGCGGATGTCTCCCTCTCCCTCTCCGCCATCTCTTTCTGCGATATTACTTCCTCACAGAAGGAGAGGACTGCCGTCCAAGAATCTTCGCTCTCGACCATGGCTTTAACGACAGTCGGAAGCGAAAGATCCCTCCCAATAGCTTCACGCAGGATGCGGCGCTGAACTTCCCAACCATGGCAGTCTTCCAACGTGTGCTGTGCCGTATCCTCGCTGCCCATGCAATGGTGGCAATTTGTTGTCGGCTCACGTCCGGCAATGTTACACAGGTACCTTCCGAAGCAACCATGTCCAGAAAGCACCTGTGTGAGCCGGAATGTAAGGCGCCCATGCCGCCTGTCCAGCCAGTGTTTTAGTACAGGCCGGACAGCCTCGACGGTTCGGCGGCCAGACGTATGTTCGACTAGCCTTTCCTTCCATCTCCTAATTACGTTCCGTCGAGCGTGGGACTTCCACGCTTCCGTCACCCTTGGCGGGTCACCCTGAGATCGGAGCTCGTTACGCCGCTCATGTGCGTCGGCCAGCATCTTGGCCTCAAGATCCCATGGGGGCGAACCCGCCAAAACGCACGCCGCCTCTGTAGAGATGGTACGGTAACCACGGATGGCTCTCACCGCCATTACCCGCTGCGGTTTCCGCAGAAGGGCTATATTTGCGGCCGACAGAGTGTGGGCCCAGATTGGGGCCCCATAGAGAGCCATCGATCGCACTACTCCCATATAGAGGCGACGACAGGACGAGCTCGGTCCCCCGAGGTTCGGCAAAAGGCGCGATAGAGCACCAGCAGCGCCCATTAGTCGGGGGACAAGGCGACGGAAATGCGCTCGAAAGTTCCAGCGACTGTCGAGGACAAGCCCGAGGTACATCATATCGGGTTTGACCTCGATCTGAACGCCGCATACCACAATGTGGGCCCCTGGAGGTGGCGCAGCCCGCGGCCCGTGGAAACAAAGGGCTTCGGATTTGTTAAGCGCCACCTCGAGACCCAGCCCACGGATGCGAGCGACGACCATTGCCACTCCAACAGTGGCAAGACGGGCGGACTCGCGGTAATTTTGCCCCCGGGCTGTGACAAGGGTATCATCTGCATAACAGGTTAGTTTAATACCCGGGAGGAGAGCGCCCCGCAGAACCCAGTCATATCCGACGTTCCACAACAGAGGGCCTAGAACCGACCCCTGTGGAACGCCGCACATCATTTCCCTCGTTATAATCGTACCATACCGCCCCATATACGACACGTACCTCCTGCGAAGGTAATCTTCGACCAGCCGACGAAGGTAGCTAGGCACTTGATGATATTTGAGTGCCTCCTTGATGCAACTCCACGGCATGGTGTTAAAAGCATTGGCAATATCAAGCGATACTGCCAACAACACCCCGCCTTGAGAAACTACCTCCTCCGAGTCGGCCTTGACGCTCATGATAGCGTCTATCGTCGATCGACCGGCTCGAAACCCAAATTGGGCATCGGCAAGGTCGGGACCAACACGACTAAGATGTTCTGTCAGGCGGGCAGCAATTATTCTCTCGAATAGCTTGCCCGCCTCGTCAAGCAGCACTATGGGGCGATAGGCAGAAGGAGACTCCGCAGGACGCCCCTCTTTCCTCAGTAAAACGAGTTTACCCGTCTTCCAGATCTCCGGGAATCGCCCCGACTCAAGGCAATCGTTGAATAGCCTCCTGAGTTGGTCCCCTAGGACGCTTAAAGCCAAGACCAAAACGCGGCCGTGGACACCATCCGGGCCGGGTGCAGTGTTTTTTACCCGTAGCTTATCCACGGCCACCTCAAGTTCTGCCGTTGTTACTTCTGGTACCCTACCCTCCGCTTCATCTGTGTCGCCTAAGATGGTTGGCAGCGATATGTTAGGAGGAATGTGTTCCGCCCGATGAGGAAAGAGAGCAGATACGACATCCTCAAGAAGGCGGGGCTCGAGACTCTGCGTTATGGGAGGCGCCCAGGGACGGATTTTATTCCTCACTGACTTATATGGACGCCCCCAAGGATCTTGATCCAGAGTCCTGAGGAGTTCCTCTCGAGCGAGGGTTTTGGCCTTGCTGATGCTAAGTTGTAGAGCCTTTCTCTTATTCCTATATATTTCATACAACTCGGCCTCTACGTTCTCATCGCGGTTGCTTCTGCGGCGGCTTCTCGTGTGTTGACGTCTGGCCGCCACGCATTCAGTTCGGAGAGCGGCAATTTGCTCTGACCACCAATACACGTGACGACGAGTAGATGAGGGTTTGGTCCGAGGCATGGCAGAATCGCATACCTCGGTCATTGCTGCCCTAAACCACTCTGCCCCTTCATCCGCAGCCGCGGGTCCGGTAGGTGAACTTTGCCAGGCCTGGACCATGGAGGCCTCCATTAGCATGTCTCTATCTAGATGTTTCAGCGTCCAACGAGGAAACGACGAGGCGTTTCTGCTCAGGAGATTAGTGCCTGTAATTATCGACGAGGCGGATATGTCAAACCTAACATATAAATGGTCTGACAACGTCTCCACCCCGTCAAGAACCCTCCAGTTATGAACACGACGTGCGATAGCCGGGCTAGCGAAAGAGATGTCTACTATAGAGCCACCCTGCTGCCGCACGCAGGTGAAGGTTGACCCCCGATTTTGTACTATGAGGCCAACCGATACTGACCACTCTTCCAAAACATCGCCCCTAGGGTCCGTCACGGGGGATCCCCAAGCCGCAGATTTGGCATTGAAGTCCCCCATGACGAG
Source organism: Caria ino melicerta (assembly GCA_018237365.1). Classification (NCBI taxonomy): domain Eukaryota; kingdom Metazoa; phylum Arthropoda; class Insecta; order Lepidoptera; family Riodinidae; genus Caria; species Caria ino. The sequence continues at coordinate 3,211 of DVZN01000056.1, forward strand.
CACGGGGAGAGTGTTTACTTGTCGGATTGCACGTTCAACTCTGCCCAGAAACGCCTCGAAGTCAACGAGGCAACGGTTGGGAGAAAAGTAAATACCTACAGCGATGATTCCCATCCACTGAATTACCACATAACCCCGGCCGCGTTCAACTAAATTAAAGCTTGGAGCGGACAACCGAGCTGTTATTGCTACCGAGCCATCGATGTCCCCAGCCCAGTTTGCTTGGGGAGGAATAAAATATGGCTCGGCAATGACGGCTATATCAATTTTCCACTCAGCCATGGACTGCAAGAGAAGGTCCTGTGCCCCAGCGGAGTGGTTGAGATTCGCCTGGAGGAAGCGATAGTAGCGGCCCAGTAGGGCCATTATGAGGTAATCATCGCTTCCTCAGGCGCCGCCCCAGAGATAGACGGAACGGGCGCAGCAGTTATGGCAACAGCGGGCGGAACGGCTTGATTTTTCGGAGCCGCACTACGTTTTTTGTAAGTGGCACCCCTGCAGGATTTCGCCCCAACTCTGTGATCAGCAGGCTTACCCGCCGCTGTGCACACGGAACAGCATGGATTTGCAGTGCATCCAGTGGCTTTGTGGCCACTTTGGCCGCAACGATAGCAGTCCCCACTGCGGTCCACTTCAGACGAACAAAGCGCCCGCACGTGTCCCACTTCCAAGCACCGGAAACAGCGCATCGGCCTCGCAGGTAAAATGCGGACATGTGCGGATACCCAGCCCACAAGAAATTTGGAGGCTGCCACCTTATTCGCAACAGCTACTGGACAGCGAACAAAGATTGTACCTTGCGCCGAGGGTGTCCACCGGATTTCCCCGGTTTTCACTGCATCCTCGCTACATCCACCAATGCGGGCTACGGCTGCCACAACATCTGCAACTGTGGCGGAGTCATCAAGCCCAGAGATACGCATCTCTGCGCACTTCACAGGCCTGACAACCCGCACGCTTTCAGCGGGAAGAGCCTCTCGTAGTTTTTGAGCCAGTAAGTCGGCTTTATCCGCACTTGTTGCTCCTGGAACCTCCAGAATACGGGCACCTGTAGCCGCCTTTCTAACTTTGAGGGCAGGTATACCCAACTCAGTGATGGATATCTGCTCCCTCGCCCGAGACAGGATGGCAGCATACGTGGCACCCTGTTCCATAGCGCCAGGTTGCAGTGTTAAGACGACTGCTGCGGACCGAGGTGGGCGCAGTTTTGGATCCTTCTTTGAAGGCACCTTCTTCTTTGGCGCAGCTGGTTGAGACTGTGTTGCCTTAGGCGCAGTCTTAATTGGCGGAGGTGCAGCCTTTCCAGCTTTTCGCTTGCTCTTGCTTTTGACCTGCGTCCATTCCACCTCTTCCAGGGGTTCAGGAGCAGGAGCGGTTTCCGCAGCCACCGCTAAGCCCGAGGTCTTAACCACCGTGCGCTTGCCCTTTCCCTTGCCCTTGTCACTCTTCTCTAAGGAAGTGGTGGCAGTGGCTGATGCGAGCGGAGGCCGATGGTTCTTGGCAGGGAGAAGTCGGTCGTCTAGCCCAGCAATTTTGGCATCAAACATTGTGCCAATTTCCAACATTATCGACTTGCGAAAATCATCGTCCACTACTGGGCTAGGAACAGGACGCGCGAGTTCCGCCCGTATGGCTATGAACTCCTCCCGCAAAGCCGTGAGTTCAGCCTTTAATCTTTCATTGTCCGCTCGTAATGCGGCAGTCTCGTCAGTGACTGTGCGAGATTTCAAAGCAGTCACTGTTTCAATTATTGCGGCACCGGCATCCTTCAGGGCCCGCACAAACGTACCCTTCAGATTGCCAGACTTCGACGCAATTTTCAAAACAACATTAACGCCCTCTTCAGCTCTCTTACTGAGAGCCTCTGCGTCCAAATTTGCTACCTCAGCTGATGGTAGTGCTGGTGGATGCATCTTCAGCTTTCGCACTAGGGCTTCCACTTCCTCCTCACCTGAAACACGGGGTGTCTCCTTCATATAAAATGCACGCTGGCTTCTACCCCGCTTTGCAGCTCCTCGTCCAGACCTTGATCGGGCTTCTGACTCACTACTAGATAGATCGGTATCAAGCAGTGCTACTCCATCGTTATTCTCTCGCGGCCGTTTGTTGCGAGCCTCTTCGGCGTCCATTGGCGAAGGTGCCCGGGACGCTTCCGGTGTACTAGAGAGGCTTGCCATCCTGAGCCGTGTTACGCGGACAACTGGGTTTGGCAAAGCCCCATCTCCCTCTTTGCGGCCTTTTTGGCCCTCCTCCTTTCCACTTTGGCCTTCTCGGCCCTCCTGCGAATCGTCAAATGTTTGTTGGGTTTTAAAAAAAGCAGTCTCCATTTGATTCCCACGCGTGGGGGTGAAATAAAAGTCAACCACAGCAGAGAACCCCCAGTACTGTGGTAATCCTAAATACAATGGGGGGCGGAAGGTACCCAAGGTTGGCCATTAGTGACTGAGCTAACCCGTCAGCCACTTCGAACTCAGCGCCCCAACGAAATATTCAGAGGGGTACCACGATCAAAGTACCCCGACGCCACGCAAGGCCCTGAAGGGCGCCCCAGCGCGGGGATTGGGGAATGTTTTTATTGAGGTACTCTCCTCACGGCCCAGCCGATTAAGGCAAGACCACCAGTCCCTTTAGAGATACCGGCTCGCGGGAACATTGGTGCCCGCACCAAAGCCTTTCGGCTTCACCCTACACTCCACCACAGCTACGTCTCCTGTCCCCTCTTCTTAAAAGAGAGGTATCGAGAGCAGCCCTCTGCTCGGACCAGTTAGCTTCCCCAGAGTGCTGGATTGCACCCCGGGTACTGAGCCCCCCCGCCGCGGCAAGGCCTGGTACCCTGGGGGGGAACCTAACCTAACCGAACCTTTTTTTTTTTTTTATCGTGTGGAAAATCCTCATGGATACCCACCACTTCGGGGGAAGAGGCGGGTTATGTCGGACTCATCCGGCACAACTCTGTGCCACATAGATGACACAGGGTTCCGCCGGATACCTACCGACTAAAAACCACACGGTGAACAGTCCCGCCGCCCGGCTGAAACGAGATGGGGTCGCTTTGGCATTCACCATCTCGTTCCGACGGCTGAAGCCCGGTCTTAACCGGGCTTTCCACGCAGAAGAGGGATGACTCTGTTCACATGAGTCATCCTTCCGACGGGCGAGGCCATGCAGGCCGAAGAGAGTCCCCCGACCCTCCCCGACGGCCTCACAATGGAGGAGCTAAGAGGCGGGCGAACCGTCTCCTTGCCCCCCAAGTCCGTCTGCGTCGGATTGGGTCAGATCGGACACTGTCCTCTCTGACCCTCTCCGCGGCCTCTTTTTGTGACATTACTTCTTCACAAAAAGAGACCACTGCCTTCCAGGATCTTTCACTGCTGAGCATTGCCTCAACGATGCTCGACAGCGAGAGACTTCCGCCTATTACGGCTAAAAGTGTGCACCGCTGGGATTCCCACGCAGGACACTCCTCCAGCGTATGGGACGCCGTATCCTCAGTCGCCTCGCACTCGTGGCAGGCGGGGGACGCCTCCCGTCTCGCAATCCGGTGCAGATACTTCCCGAAGCATCCATGCCCGGAAAGTACCTGCACCAATCGGAAGGTCAGCGACCCGAAACGCCGTTTCAGCCACTCCTGGAGAACTGGGCGGATGGCCTCTACTGTCCTCTGGCCAGGAACTGGCGGAGCCAGATCTTCCTTCCACCGTTCCAAAAGAGCAGCCCATGCCAGCTTGCGCATGCGCCTTACCTCTTCCCACTCTGGACGCTCTCCGCCGGATCCCCTTGCCGACGTTGCGAAGTTGTACACGTCGGCAAGGACCCTTGCCTGGAGCTCCCAGGGCGGATCACCAGCAAGTACGCATGCTGCTGTCCAGGACACCGTCCGGTAGCCGCGGATAGCTCTCGTCGCTATGACCCGCTGCGGGCGCCGCAGCAGTGCCTTGTTGGCTCGATCAAGAGCATCCACCCAGACAGGTGCTCCGTACAGAGCCATACTCCGAATTACTCCAGAGTACAGCCGTCGGCAGCTAGCACTTGGGCCACCCACGTTGGGCAGCAACCTTCCCAAAGCGGCAGCCGCTCTTATGACTCTCGGGGCCAGTCGAGTGAAGTGAGCCCTAAAAGTCCACCTCCCGTCCAGGATGAGGCCCAGATATTTCATCTGGGTTCCAATCCGCACCGGAACACCGTCCAATACTATCCGCGTACCTGGAGGCGGTCCCCCCCGAGGCCCATGAAACAATAGTGCTTCAGTTTTTCGGAGAGTCACCTCCAGTCCCAGGGCTCGTATGCGGTCGATCACGAGAGTTGTTCCAACTGTGACCCACCTTATCACCTCCCCAAGGTCTCTCCCTCTGGCTACGACCAGTGTATCGTCCGCATAGCACGCTACCCGAATATTGTTAGGTAGCGTGCCACGGAGTACCCAGTCATAGCCTATATCCCACAGGAGCGGGCCCAATACTGAGCCCTGTGGAACACCGCAGGTGACCCGACGGAATTTTATACCATCGCGTCCTTCCACTAGGACTTCACGATCTCGGAGGTAGTCAGCCAGCAGTCTCCGCAAATAAAGGGGTACCCCATGGAAACGGAGCGCCTCCTGTATTGTTTCATGTGGAAGACTATTAAAGGCGTTAGCAATATCCAGGGAGACCGCCAACGCCTTATCGCCCTCACGGACCGACCCCTGCGTCCAAGCCTTGAGCCAGAGCAGAGCGTCCATACAAGAGCGTCCCACCCTGAACCCGTACTGCGCCTCTGACAGGTTAGGCCCAACGGTGTTTAAGTGCTGAAGCACCCGAGATGCCACCACACGTTCTAGCAGCTTTCCCGTGTCATCCAAAAGCACAATGGGCCTATAACCTGACGGAGAGTCAGGTGGACGACTCTCCTTTCTCAGAAGACACAACCGCCCCTTTTTCCACGGCGTTGGAAACCTCCCCGACACTAGACACGTGTCAAAAATGTCCCTAAGCTGCGGTACTAACTCTTCTAGCGCTATATGGAGTAGCCGTCCTGGAACTCCATCTGGACCAGGTGCCTTCCTCTTGCCTTTCAGGCGGTCAATAGCCATCCCCATTTCCAACTCCGATATTAGTGGAATTTGGGCTGGGTCGATCCGCTCCCCTTCCATGGCCGGGGGAACCATCGCTGGTGGAGTAAACTGGGGGGGACCGTTGGAAAAGAGCCCCTCCATCACTCTGTCCAATAGCTCGGGCTCCATGGAGCCAGTTCGGGACGACTCTGCCCGGAATTTCTCGCGGATAGTTCTGTACGGGCGGCCCCACGGGTCCCTGTCCAAGCTCTCCAACGCCTCCTTCCATGCCCGGCTCTTGGCTTCTCCAACCGCCACCTGCAGCGTCCGCTTCATTTCGCGGTAGGTATCGTACAGTCGGCGCTCAGCCTCCAAATCCAAGACTGAAAGTTCCGCATCCGAGCGGCCTCGGCGACGTCTCCTTAGGCGAGAGTACTGCCGCCGCGCCTGAGAACAGGCAGCTCGGAGCCCTGCTAGCTCCTGGCTCCACCAGTAAACCTCCCGGCGGGCAGAGCGACGATTGACACGCGGCATAGCCGCATCACAAACCGCCGTCAAGGCATCTCGAAAGATACTTGATGCGGCATCTACGTCTGTGGACGAGAATGTGCGCGTCCATGCCTGAACAATTGCCGCCTCCTTGGCAATTTCCATGTTGAGGCGGCTCAGCGCCCAGCGCCGAAAATTGCTCGGGGCCAACCGGTCTCTCTGAACATTGGAGGTGGAGACCTCAAATCGAATATATTTATGATCCGAGAGGGTCTCCACCTCCGATTCTACCTTCCAGGCTCGGACTCTTGACGCAACAGATGGTGTAGCGAAGGATATATCCACCACAGAGCCCCCGTTATGCCTTACACACGTATGAACTGACCCTCTATTTAAGAGAGTCAGTCCGGCAGCGACCCCCCACTCTCTGACAACCTCACCTCGAACGTCAGTTGAAGGGTTACCCCAGTCTCGCGCTTTGGCGTTTAGGTCTCCCATAAGGATAACTAGACGTGGGGCCTGCCTTTGCACAACCACAGTTAGGACGTCCATAAAGACTTCGAACTCCGCGACAGTCCTATTGGGCGAGAAGTATACCCCAATTACGGCGTAATCCCCCCATCTAGCCACCGCATAACCCGAACCTCTCTCTATCGTTGAGAGAAGAGGGCCATCGTCCGTTCGTCCAATGATGGCTACAGAACCATCCAGATCTCCTATCCAATTGGAATTGGACGGGACGTAATATGGTTCTGCCGCCACTGCCACATCTATCCTCCACTGCACCAGGGTTTGCATCAAAAGATCCTGCGCCCTGGAGCAGTGGTTGAGGTTCGCCTGTAAGAAGTTACTATGTCTGAACTGATCCATCAGTCAGACATCGCAACCTCCACCGGCCCGTCCATTTGTCGAGCCTCATTTTCACCGGCAGGTGAAGAGACAGTCTGAGGAGCAATCGCAGCCTGTATAGCCTTGCCCTTCGTCACTGGGGGGACACATTTGTATCCTCCCATCAAGTGCCCCGAGGGCCTACCCGCGTCCGCACAGACTGCGCAATGCGGATCAGCCCTCCCACATAAGGCTTTTTTATGACCCGTATCTCCACATCGGAAGCACAGGTCACCTCTATCCACCTCCGCAGGACACCGAGCACGGGCGTGCCCTAGACCTAGACACCTGAAGCATCGCAAGGGCTTAGGCTTGAGTGACTCTACCTTTACCGAGCTCCAGCCAATTAACAAGCGGCCACCACGGCCCAAGACAGCCTTAGCCGTTTCGACAGGGCATGAGACTATCGTGGTGCCGGTGCCGATGGCGCTCCGCCGAATCTCTCCGACCCTCACGAGTGGCAGCTCACCTCCTCCGGCTTGGGAAACAGCTGTCGCCACCGTCTCCTTAGTAGCCGCGTCGTCCAGGCCTGAGATGCGCAGCTCCGCCATCTTTACAGGCCTGACAACTGTGGCTACCTCGTCTAATATTTCCTTCATTTTATTGGCAAGTTGGTCTGCCTTTCCACCTGCTTGGAAGCCCGGAATTTCCAACATTCGGGCTCCCGTCACCGTTGTACGGAAGACAACCCGGTCGATTCCTAAATCGACCAGGTTTATCTTCTCCTGCGCCATCTTAAGGATGGATCCATAAGTGACGCCTTTCTCAGCAGCTGCAGGCTTTAAAGTGAGCACTACTGCTGCTGATTTGGGGACCCTCAGCTCTGCTGGCTTAGCAGCTGCGACCGTTGCCGGTTTTGGCTTTGGTGCAGGGTGAGTTGCAAGTGTGCTCACCGGAACCGCAGAAGGGTGAGCATTGCGCTTCTTCTTTCTTTTCCCCTTACCCTTCCGAACCACTGTAGCCCAAGACTCATCCTGGGAGGTGGTCGCCAGGGTATCACCCTGGGTCCTTAGGGACGAATCTTTTGGATCCTGTGCCGCTGATACCATCGATGCCGCCTTGGTAGGGCCACCCATTTTTTGAAAGGGAGGACGCCGCACCCGCGTGTTTGGAGAAGACGACGCACCCGATGATCCAGCTACGGCTTGATCACTCACAGGTTTGGGCGTCAAGACCTCCGCTCTGTGAGGCCTGGTGACAGCCAACTTCTCCTTATCTGCTTGCAACGGAGGCCGAACGTTAAGCGCAGGGGGAAGTCGATCCTCCAACGCCGCCAGCCGAGCGTTTAGCATGTTCCCAAATGTGATCGTCATCGATCGTTCGAGCTGCTCCACAATTTCTTCCCCAACAACCACCGGTGCCGTTGCTGTTATCGTAGCAGCGGCTGATGCGGCTTCTCTAACAGCAGCAGCAGCTTCCGCTTTTGCCTCGGAAAATCCTCGGCGGAGAGCCTTTAACTCTGCCTTGCAGGCCTCTACCTCTAGGCGTAGTCGGCCGTTATCCGCCCTCAAGCGACGTGTCTCGTCCGCCTCCGTGCGACAAGCCAGCGCCTCAACCACTTGCTCGAGATCGGCAACCGATTTTCTCAGGCGGCTGACAAACGGACCTTTAAGGTTTCGAGATTTAGCCGCAACGTCTAAGATCTCGGTAAGTTCTTTGTTTGCCCGAATCCGCAGCGCCTTCGAGTCAAGACCATGAGCGGTAGCTGGCTCTACAGCTTCGGATTCGCTGCCAATTTCCTCCACTGATGACACTGGCGGAGTCGGTACTTTGAAGTAATCCTCTCTGCGTGCCCCAGCGGCTGCCTTCTTTCCTCCACGCTTCGCGGATGTCACTTTCGCTGGAACTGACCCCTCTGACTCGGCTTCCGAGCCAAAGCACGTGGGCGCGAAGAACGAATCAGATTTCCGCTTTCGCAGCGTCCGCTGGGTACAGCGCTTTACGGCAATCTTGCCGCCCTGAGAAGATTCTTCTACCTCAGTTCCATCACTTGTGTGGCCCTTAGAAGGGCCGTTTCCATCACTTATATGGCCACCAGTGCCACACTCCTTATTTTGGCCTTCTCGGCCCTCCACAGTTATTTCATTTTTTTGTATGGACGTGGCTTGCACGACATCCCCTTCTTCAGTATTATCGGAGTCCATTGAGAAAAAGCTTGTGTCATCGTTGCGCGAACCGACGGTTTGCCGGCCCACGAAGCAACTTGTGCCCCCCTCAGAGTACGTGGGGCTGCCGGTGCGCGTAGGCACCGGGAGGGATTCCCTGTTGCCAGGACCCTCCTGAGTAGACCTTTTCAAATTGCTTCTCATCTTCATCTTCTTGCTCATTAGGGTTGAGCCACCCAGCGCTAGCCAGTTAACCCTACGCCGCAGCACGCTCGCAACTACGGTTTCGGAGTTATTTTTTATAGAGGCTTTCTTCCTCGTAGCCCAACAAGTGAGCCCCCGGTACCTGCCGATCGTGCAATGGCAGGTATTACGGTATGAGAGCCACATCTCCTGTCCACTCCAAGGATAGAGTGGCGAGAGCGGCTTGGTCCAGTTAGCTTCCCCAGAGTGCTGGATTGCACCCCAGGTACTGAGCCCCCCCGCCACGACAAGGCCTGGAACCTTGGGGGGGAACCAAACCTAACCTAACCTAACCTAACCTATCCTAACCTAACCAGTCAGCGAGCATCAGCCGTAGCGAAAACATCGTTTTAAGTCCCTCCGCGCTTTAAAAATCGGTAAAACAGTAAAAAACGTGCTTAAAACCTGTGTTATATGTCAAAAGTTGCGCGCTGCAAAGCCCAACATCACGGCGAAAACTACGCGAAAATCGGTGCACAAATAAAAAAGTTACAGTTAAAAAAATAAAAAATTAAGTGCATCCAGGACATTCAAGTGCGTGCGCCGAGCGATTAGTCGCGGTGACATACCCAACTGGACTAGCCAAAGTGTGACTCATGTATTAGTGAACATCTGTGCAAAATTTCGGAATTTTTGGACCATATTTACCCTAGTTTTGAACATTTCCATAGAAGCAGGGACAAATCTTAAATTCTGTCAAATTTTATCCCGGACAGTTATGAAAATTCTAAGTATGCCAGTTTTTAGTGTGCTACTATAGACGTTTATATCAATTAAAAAATTTTTAAAATCATCCCCCATTAACCCATAAACACTTTTTTTCTAAATAAATTTTTAAGCAGTGGTGATAGCAAAACGTGAAGTGGAATACAGGAAATTTCTGGTTCAACAAATCGGAATCAAAAGGAAAAATCTCGGAAAAGTCATCAGGGACCCCACCAGAGCAATTTCCAATTTTTCACTACCAGAAGCAGTGGTGCTAGAAATATGGTTTTTTAGTATATCATCGGTATCAACTCAGGTAACAATATTCCAAAAAGAAAAGTTAGGAAAACTCAATAGGAACAGAAATAAAGCCCATTTGCAGAAAGTTGTCAGACACCTGAAAATTCCCGGGAGGACGCCTGGAACAGGAGCAACACAATCGACCTACAAGCTGCACCAGAAGATAGGAAATTTCATCCCCTTCACAACAACATATAACACGCCTAGGTACAATAACTTTTTATATTTTATTTTAATTTAATTCTAAAACATGTCAGAAATCGCCATTACCAGTTAACTTTGTAACCCCCATAACTCGAAAACGGGAAGAGATATCCAAAAAATAAGCAAATTTTGTATCATTTACGTGAAGCTCTTATAGGGGTAATCTATTAATACCCACCCTTAAAACCCCCATTAAATTTTTGCAAATTTTATAAAAAATTTCAGTTTTCCCGATTCCCGGGATTCGCGTAAACTTCATTATCAGTAAATTTGGACCCCCCTCTATATTACCACTTTTTTCCCCGCGACGATATCTCTTTCCTAAGGGCTTAAAAAGGGCTCCAAAGTTAAGGTATTTTTCCGGGGAAATTTTCCCGAGGGTTTTCCCAGGAACTGAACAGGTTTTAAAATACTTTTTTACCAGGATCAGTTGCCCCATTTCCTGGACTATACAACACAAAAAACCGCATCACGATAGCTTACTTACTTTAGGAGATACAGGTGATTCTTTGGACCCATGTCGAAAATTTTTTGCTGAGATTCCGACAAAAATTGGTTCAGCTTTTCGCAAGGGATAGTTCGGAGAAACCCCTGTATCTCGGAAACGGTGCATCCCACGCCAAAAATAACAAAAATTTTGCCCCCCCCTTTCCAACCCCTCCCCCCCCGCTACACACCAAAGGGACCCTTCCGGACCTACCCCCAAACTTTCAACCCCCTACCCTTGAAATTAATTATTAACCAACTTAACTTGACCTCCCACAAAATCTCAGAAAATTTTATAAATTCGATATCTCCGTAAATACTACTCCGATTTTGATGCGGTTTTCGAATAATTGTTTTAAATATTAAGCTCTACAAACTGGCATACAAGCCAAGGCTCTACCATAGAGTCGAAAATAAAAATATAGATTTAAGCTTAGAATTTAGTTTTAGACTAAGGCATAGGACTCTATAGTCACTTAGGTAGAGTTATTAGCGACAAAATAGAGTCGACTCTACCAAAAAATTTTTTATTGTATTTTTGTAATATTACACTTTTTGTCTCTGTTTATAACATTATTATTATAATAATACTAATAATAGATCGGAAGTCGATCACGACTCTACATAGAGTCTTCTGTTTAAATTTTCTTTCTTTGCATTTGACTACGTTTGTTTGTGTTTATTGTTTGTTTGTTTGTAGTTATATAGTATTAAGTAAAGTTTTGTCATCGACACTAGTAGAGCTGACTCTACAAAAAATTTTCTTTCATAATTTGTATTTGGTCTACATAGCTGTGTTCGGACATTTTGAAGTAAAACCGTTAAGTCACGGAAATAGTTATATAATACAGACTCTACATTTCATTTCATATATTTTATACTATTTTACTTTATTACTTTTGAAATTTAAATTTATTTTATTTTATACTTTATAAACCTTGTAAACCTCCGAAATGTTAAGCACCCCGGAAAAAGTGATTGCTGTAGTAGACGAGGAACACAAAACTCCCGGACATACAAGGGCCACCCCAAAGATAAGGAGGAGATTAGAATTTGAAGATCCTACAACTGAAAAAGCCAACACAACTCACATCATGTCAGAGATAAGCCAACCAGAATCGGAAATCACAAACACACAAAAAACACTATCACTATCATTAGACTCCAACACAAACCCTGAAATAAATAGTATAGCATCAAAAAAGCTAACAGAAGCAAGAGCATACTTACATAAAGCTAAACATAATATTAATATCTCACGTAATTTAAAAACAGAATTAAAAACAGGAGTTTTAGAATCAATAGATGGTATGTACCAGGTCATAAAAGATCTAGTAAAGGAACTAAATGATAAAAATAACGACACGGAGTCTAATACAAATTGTGACCACAACTCTATATTAAAGAAATTAGAGGAAACCACAAAAAGTGTACAGGAAAATAACATCAAGTTGGAAGAGTTACGTAAGAGTATAGAGGAAAAAGCAGAACAGGCCCCACGAACTTACGCTAGTGTAGCTAAAACAAGAGAAAAGATACAGACAGAAAAGACTACACTACATTCCATAATAGTAACCTCAGAAGATAATGATGACACAGGAGAACAAGTACTCAACAAAATTCGCGAAACCATAGATGCAAAAGAGGGATGGGTCAAAGTAGAAAGGATTAGGAAAGCAAAAGATAGGAAGATTATTATGAGTGTTAAGACCAAAGAAGAACGTCTCAAGATAAAAGAAAGAATAGAAAAGGCAGGAAAACGCCTAACCTGCGAGGAAATAGCAAACAAAGACCCACTCCTGATTCTAATGAATGTTCTCAAGATCCACGAAGACCCAGACATAGAAAAGGCAATAAGAAATCAAAATAAAAGCGTCTTCCAAGATCTTGAAAAAGAAGATGATAGAATAGAGTTTAGATATAGAAAAAGAGCTCGAAACCCCTTAACAAATCATGTCGTAATAAAAACATCTCCAAAATTATGGAAAAGAATAATAGAGGCAGGATACTTACACATAGATCTGCAAAGAATTAGAGTTGAAGACCAGTCCCCATTGGTGCAGTGTACTAGATGCCTTGGCTTTGGGCACGGAAAGCGCTTTTGTAAAGAAGAAGTAGATTCTTGCAGTCACTGTGGAGGCAATCACCTCAGAAATGACTGCCCTAGTTGGTTGGACGGCTCCGAACCGTCCTGCAAGAACTGTACAAATGCTAAACAAGAACATAGTGATCACAATGCATTCAGTGAGGACTGCCCGATAAGGAAACGGTGGGACGGGCTGGCCCGTTCCTCCGTAGCCTACTGCTAAGGGCACCTATATGGAACAAACAAAGTACACAATATACCAAGCAAATCTACAGAGGAAGAAGCTAGCTACCGACGAACTAGTTTTGGAAGCGGATCGTCGAGGAGTCGCAATAGCCATAATACAGGAACCCTATGTAGGAGCTGCGGGACGGCTCAAGGCTTACAGAGGAGCGAGAATATTTCAAAACATTGGCACCGAAGTAAACAAAACAGCAATAGCAGTATTTAATCCAGAAATTAGAATCACACAGCACCCTGATCTTACTACTCCAAATATTACAGTGGTAACTGCGCATATAGGATCATGGAGAGTTACATTCGCCTCTGTGTACTTTGAGCCGGACTTGCCTCTTGAACCATATTTCAAACAAATTATAAAAATAGGAAAACAGCTGGGAACGAACTCATTACTGATCGGCGGTGATATTAACTCCAAAAATATCTGGTGGGGAGGCAATTTCACCGACGCAAGAGGAGAAGCAATAATGGGGGTTCTGGACGAATTGGAGTTACATCTATTAAACATAGGAAACCAACCAACTTATGATACAATACGAGGAGAAAGAAGACTAACAAGCTTTATCGACATAACGGCATGCTCTGCAAATCTAATAGACAGGATCGAAGGTTGGCACGTAAACAGTGGATTGACTAGCTCTGACCATAACACAATAATATTCAAAATAGGACTGGGGAAATGTGATGATGCAATGGTATCTAGAACTACACGCAAGTACAAGACTAAGAAAGCAGACTGGGTCAGATTCAAAGAAAAACTAGAACAAGAATTTACGGAGAAAGAATTAAACTTAGAAACCATCAGCAGAATAACAAATAACCAACAAATTGAAAACTTCACAGAAAAATATACAGATGCCATCATTTCAACATGTAACTCAATCATACCAACTCTAAATACCAAAGAAAAAATAAGACTCCCCTGGTGGTCAGATAAGCTAGAAAAATTAAAAAAGGAAGTAAAGACCCTAAAAAATAGAATCCCACGAGCAGCGCCAATAAGAAGACATGGAGTCATCACAGCATACTTAATGAAAAAAGAGGAATATGAAGAAGCAGCAACAAAAGCACAAATAAATAGCTGGAAAGATTTTTGTCAAAAGCAGGATAAAGAAAGTGTATGGGATGGTATATACAGAGTAATAGGAAGGACGAAAAGAAGGGAAGAGGATATTCCGCTCGTAAAGGAAGGAAAAAACTTAGATCCTAATGAATCAATTAAACTACTTAGTGAAACATTTTACCCAAAAGACAACAGAGATGAAGATAACATAGAACACCAACGCATAAGAAATCTAGCAAGAAACATTAATATCACCACGAACAATAACGACTCACCTGACCCTCCGATTACGATGATGGAACTTCAATTATCATTAGAATCTTTCAACCCCAAAAAAGCACCTAGTGAAGACGGACTCACCTCAGATATCTGCTGCCACGCCATTAATACAAATCCCCATCTCTACTTAGCACTAATTAATAAATGTTTAGAACAGTATTACTTCCCCAATTTATGGAAAAAAGCGACAATCATCATACTAAGAAAACAGGCAAAAGACGATTATCAATCCCCCAAATCATATAGGCCCATAGGTCTCTTACCCGTCCTGGGAAAAATTTTTGAGAAAATAGTAATAAAACGCATAAGATACCATATCATGCCCAGGATGAGTACCAAACAATATGGCTTCTTGCCCCAAAGAAGCACCGAAGACTCCCTCTATGATCTGATGAAACACATTAGAAGCAAATTGAAAGAAAAGAAAATTATTACCATCATATCTTTGGACATAGAGGGAGCCTTCGACAGCGCCTGGTGGCCTAAAATAAGGACCCGACTCGCGGAAGAAAAGTGCCCAACAAACCTCAGAAAAGTCATCGACAGTTACCTAAATAACAGGAATGTAACAATACGCTATGCAGGAGAAGAAATCACCACAGTAACTGAAAAAGGATGTGTTCAAGGATCAATAGGAGGACCCTTACTCTGGAACATATTGCTTGATCCACTGTTAAGGGAACTTGAAGCCAGAAAATACAATGTCCAAGCTTTTGCTGACGACATTGTATTAATTTTCGATGGAGATACCGCTGAGCACATCCAAAAATCAGCAAATGAGGCACTACAATACATCTGGCAATGGGGGATTGACAACAAATTAAAATTCGCACCAAACAAAACTAATGCCATGACAATCACAAATAAATTAAAATTCGACAACCCCAAACTCACTATGGGAGGAACACCAATTGAATTAACAAACGCCATCAAAATATTAGGACTTACAATAGACAATAAACTTACATTTAATACACACGTGAACAATGTTTGTAAAAAAGCAACAGCCATTTACAAACAATTAACTAGAGCGGCCAAAATATCATGGGGATTACATTCAGAAGTCATCAGAATCATATATTTAGCAGTAATAGAGCCAATCTTATTATATGCTGCGTGTGCCTGGGCACCAGCTGCCGGAAAGATATGTGTCCGGAAAAAACTTGGAGCGGTGCAGAGAGGTTTTCTGCAAAAAATTTGCAAATCCTATCGCACAGCTTCACTACACGCCACACTAGTACTCACTGGAATACTACCAATAGATTTAAGAGCAAAAGAACAAGCTTTAATATACGAAGCCAAGAAAGGATATGCAGCAATAGAATTCCGAGGAAGAGAAGTAGAGAAAAAAGCCCCCCCAACAAGTGCACCACACCCGGCGGAACAGATAAGTCTTGAGATCAACTGCCTGGAAGACCGACAAGAATATGAAAATAGCAATCAATATGAAGTACGATATTTCACTGACGGAAGTAAAATTGATGGCAATGTGGGCGCATCTATATCAATATGGAACACAGAAACCGAAATAAAAGCAGTCAAGCTCACATTGCCATTCTATTGTACGGTCTATCAAGCAGAACTCTTGGCTATCTGCGAAGCCACTAAAATAGCATCAAATAGAAATGAAACTTCAATAGCAATCTACAGCGACTCAAGATCGGCCCTGCAAACCATAATAAACACAGAAGCATTCCACCCTCTAGCTGTCCAGGCCAGAGACAATATAAAAATATTAAATCAGGCGAACAAAAACATCACACTTTTTTGGATCAGAGCACACGCTGGCCTGGATGGCAATGAGCGAGCAGACGAGCTGGCCAAAGAAGCGGCTGCCTCCAAAAAACAACATAAGTATGATAAATGCCCCATTTCATATATAAAAAACATTTATAGAGAAGATACAATTAAAGAATGGAGTGAAAGATATGCCAACGGAAATGCGGCAAATACAACTAAAATCTTTTTACCCCATATAAAAATGGCATATAAAATTATACGTGAAATAAGACCTACCGGTATAATGACACAAATATTGACGGGGCACGGTGGGTTCTCTGCATACTTGTATAAATACAAGTGTAAGGATAATCCATGGTGCATCTGTCAACCCGATGTTGAAGAAACATTATTGCACATACTTCTGGAATGCCCCGCTCACAGCTATGATAGATACAAAATAGAACATAAGATAAACAACAAATTAAATGTAAATAGCATAAGTGAAATAATGTTAAGTAAAAATAGAGACAAATTCCTTGAATACTGTGAAAAAATCGTTGAAAAAGTTATTAAGAGAAATAAATAATAAAACATAAAATAATAATAATGTAAGACCAGAACCACTGGACGAAAGTAGAAAAATGAATGAATATAAAAAATGTAAAACATATAAAAATGTAAAAATATTGGATTAATGAAAATAAAAACAGACTACAATATTCATTTACCCAAAACACATAGATAGAAACAAATAGGAGATTAGACGGACATCCCATCCGTAAAAAGTATTGAATGTGTGAAGAATATAAGAAAGATACAGTATGAAGAATGAAAGTGCGAGAAGCAAATAAGATAGAACTAGAGTGAAAGAGTACATAGTAAAAAATGACTGCGGCGACAAGCCGGAGGAATAAGGACAAAAAAAAAAAAAAAAAAAAAAAAAAAAAAAAAAAAAAAAAAAAAAAAAAAAAAAAAAAAAAAAAAAAAAAAACAGGGGGGGGGGGGACGCGGGTGCGCAGCACGCCCCCACAAAACCCCC
>DVZN01000057.1:0-20046 GCA_018237365.1 Caria ino melicerta
CATGTTTTATGCAATACAATTTTGGTACAATTTTCATTGAAATACGATAGTAAATTTCGTTGACATCTATAAAGTTGTAAAAGCTTAGATGGTAAGACAAGCGGCTTTGTAGCCGGAGGACCCCGTTTCGAATCCCAGATTTTTTTTAGTTCTTTCTTTTTAAAAAAATACATAAAACCTAAAAATACCCAGGAGCTTTCATAAATATATCGATTGATTTTGGTAAGTTGAGTTTGAGTGAGCACAAGTCTACACCAAAAACATTAGATGCAGCTACATTTAGGATGGGTATAGTATAATTAAAAATGTATTTATAAATATATGAAGCTGCAGATTATTATTATTATTAGTGAAATTGTCAAAAATCGTATAATATAGTTAAAGGCCTTAAAATCTGAAAATCTTCACCTTTATCCTACTTTATTAATGAATTGGACTAACCGTGTTACGATGTCGAATTAGTAGTGAAGGTTGAGAAAAGAAGGATTTTAGTACTTATAACTTAAAAAGGTACGAAAGCAAGATTATTTTTCTGAAAGATACACCCATCACCGATACTAAGTATCTATAAAAATCAACCATATTTCTTATTATTTAAGTCTCATATGTCCCCCTTAAAATCAAAAAATCAAATCAAAATCGTTTATTTATCCATGTTTTTAGTGTGTTTCTAGATCCATTTTAGTATGTTTATAGATCGTTGAAAAGAATCTACCGCCGGTACGGAAGGCAGTGTCTAACAGGAAGAATCGGCAAGAAACCTCACAGTTGCTCCTTTAAAAAATTGATGCTTAATTACTAATCATCAGCCTATATTTGACCACTATTAGAAATAGTCCTCCACTATGCCATGCCACAATACGTCCTACTTGGCCTATTACCTGACCCTATCACAAACAATTTACTATGACAATTGGAATATAGAATATATATGAAAATATATTTAATATCACATGCTTATGGTCATACACAAATAACGAGTAAAAAGGCATTTCATTATTTAAAAAAAGTATATACATAATATAATAACAAAACTACAAAGAGCGAGCTAAAGATTTTTTTATAATATTATAAAACAGATATATTTTTTATTTTGAGATTAGGCTTTTTTCTTTAAGAATTAAGAAAAAAATAGTCACAAGTCCCGTTAGCCTAACAATTGAAGGAAAAAAGTAATTTACAAATATAGTGCACAGATAACTGAATTTCATACGTAATATGTACATACATATATATAGACATACTATCACAAGCAGTACTCAAAACATTTATCAAATATCAAAAATACCAACAAAATTTACAAATGCTAAATATATCCTAGCCTTGACTGAATAAACCCGAATGGACAACCTTAGGATTATCCCACTTGCTTAACCTCTACTTGGAAAAAAGTCTTGAATGACACAGGGTAAGCAACTCGTCATACCCCTTACCACTTTACATTTAACAGGAGATCAGCGATCGTTTTCGCTGAGCAAACTGTATAATATTTTGTTGAGTAAATTGTTATAAAGCTTCGTGGTAGGAGTTTAAGTTAATCATCTTACAAAATCGGAGTGCGTGCATCTTTAGGTTGGTCGAAGTATAAAGCGTCGTAGTGGTGGATGTTGCAGTCATTCGCATACAAACAGGGCGACAGTGAAGTAGAAAAGTTGAGATAGAACATTAATAATAAACAATAAGGGATTGTTACTATAAAAGTAAGTTTGGTGAATTAAGTGCATTCGATACATAATATAATTAATATTGAATTTAGTGCAAGTGTTTATAAGTGATAGTGCAAGTTTAGCTCCCTCGGGATATAATTTATACGGATATATATTTTCGTATTTGCATAAATTTGATTAATTGATTTTTAACCCTTATTTTTAACATAGTAACCAGTAAAAACATAAATTTAAACAAGAAATATTTAAAATATTTTACAAATAATATTATTTAATTGATTTTGAATTATTTAAATTTAAAATAATTATTTTCTGTTTATAATCAGTTATCTAGGTAAGTACACGGGTTTGACGTTAAAGCGACTCTTGCGCTTTCCGTCGACGTGCAAACACTTTCACTTTGTCTCTACTAGTAAAACAACTATATATTGTATAATCATTTTTTTATTTGATGTAATAAAAATATAAAAAATGACAAAAATAGTGTTAAAAACTAAAAAAAAAAGTGTTAACTGTAACTTTAATAATATACAATATACAAAATAATGCTTACAATATAAAAAAAAACAAAGTAAGTATATTTAGTTCATTCTGAGTTCTTAATTTTAAAAGTTACAAATTACAATACTTAAGAAATTTTATGATATACTCATTTTAATAAATATAATTATTAATATTTTTATAAATAAAAGTAATGTTTATTAAAATAAATATTTATGTAACTAAATAGTTTATAACCTCAAATCTCTATGGCATTAAAAAATGTAAACAGCTTGAAATTACATAAGGTAAAAGTATACCGTTTAAATGTTACACGTTACATCACGAGTTACGAAAATTATGACGCATCGGACGCCGTGACGTGATCTGACTTATGATACACAATTTGTGCCAGATTTGTTGACAATGGCCCAATTATTATTACCTTCTTCCTTAATTAAATTCATAAATAATAACAAGATAAATTAATTACTTTACTTATTTAATAAAATAGACTTTAATTATTACAATTTTATTACAACTATACATGGAAAACCATTTTTACTTTTATTTAGACACATTTCGTAATAACATAAAATAATTTGATTAAACTATTATAAGTGTATTATGAACAAAACCTTTATTGTATAACCCAATCATCTAAACCAATAAAACCATATAAACCAATTTGGTCAATCAAAGGATACAAGACCGACCAAATTTCATACACAAGTATTTTAAGGTTTGTAAATGTATTGCTTTTTTTCCAAATTTGCAGTTTTTAAAAAATTTTGGCAAACATTTGAAACAGTCTAATTCTTAAGCGCCCATTTATAAACAACGCTTACAAGACGAACTAGGTTGAGCTTGTTATAAATAAAAAGTTTTTGAACGGCTTTTATTGTATTAAAAGCAGTCACATCTAACATTAACTAAACATGAGAACGTTTCGCAGACTCACGCTTCCCTGCACAGTCACAGCGTTGCTTCGTCACAAAGAAACTTATGCAACCAGTGTCCGTGAAAGTAAAAGTGATTATCCATGAGTTTTGAAATCAAAACTACTTGTATGGGGCTGCAAATTAAACTATATTTATGTATTATTTTCAGATCATGCGGTGGTTATCATTAAGCTGTATACTGCTATTAATTTTAGCGGGAACCACGGCTGATTGGTCGTGGAATGAACAAAACGCAGATAAAAATGAAAAAAATAAATCAAGTGAACTTTTACAAGGCGAGGAAATGTTTGATGGACAGGATAAAAATTACAATAGCAATGCAACTGTCTTCGATGATATTGTAGATGCACTAGTCAGTAGCAAACAAGGCAGAAGCTTGAACGGTTTTGATGATGTTTACAGTGACCCCACTATCAAAGAAGCTTTAGATTCAGGCGATGATGCAGAGGCAAGAAATTTAATAAAGGACCGTCTTTGCACATTAGGATTAGTTCAAGTAAGTTTTGAAATTGAATAATATCTTATCAATTTTTTTAATAATTAGAATAATAATTTGATGTTTATCTGATTCTGAATAACTGTTTAATATGTTTATATTTTTATTTTAGTGTGATGAAGAGGATAATCAAGAGAAAAGAATGTATCCATCGCCATATGTATCTCCTGAAGAGCTAATTTATGCTCAGCCTGTAGATATCAAACCAATTGGTAAACCAGTTGCATCAATCCCAATTCGAGGACCTCCAAGAGCTTACGGCCCACCAAAGCCCATGTCTTATCCTCCTCGTCCACAAAGAACTCCACCCAAAAGGCCTGGATACTCGCCTAGTTATAATGGAAACATTCGACCAGGATTCTCTGAGAAATATGGTGTAGTTGGTAACAATTACCAATATGCACAAAATTTGTATGGACAAGATACGAACTATGTCACAAAACCACCAACATTCCCGAATGAAGGTCCTTATAATTTTGAAAATTCAAAGCCAACTTACAATAAGGTACCAGCATATAACAATAATCCTAAACCAGAACCAGTACAACAGCACGTTCATCATCACTATGTGCACGGTGATGGCGAAAAAGAGCCTAAAGTTATTATCAAACCTGTCGCAATTCCTGTTGGATCTATAGGTCATCTAGGTTCTTCAATTTCAAACCAAGAATCTGACATCATAACTGCTTCAGGAGCTGACTTTGGATCTGGTGGTTTCAAACCAATGACGGCTGGTTTTCCTGGTAACAACAAACCAATTTACGAATCTGACACAATATACGGATCTCAGTATGGACATAAAGGTAGTGCAAATTTAGTGTCACAAGGTCTACCAAATCGTTTTCCAAGTAACAATTTTGATGATCAAAAATACGGAAACTCATTAGGAGCATATGCTACACAAAATAATGAATTTTATAAAAAAGAGCTTAACGTTGGAAATTCCAACAACTTTTACAATCAGGGTCCTGCTACGTTTGGGCAGAATAACATTTACCAACAAAGTTACCACGAGGCTAAAGCACAAGGTCTGGAATGTGTTTGTGTGAACTTTGATCAATGTCCAAGTCAAGAAATTATTGGACGCAGAGATGATTTATACTTACCAATAGATCCACGAAACAAAGGTGGTGAGATCCAAGCATTAACTGATGAGCAATTAGATGCTTTAAATAAAACATCTACAGAAGCCCCTAGTAATCAGACTGAAACAGAAGTTAAAAAGATAAGTAAACGTGAAACTCAGGATAATAAAGATAAAGAAGACACAAAAGATATTAAGGAAATTGAACCGGTAAGTCATATTATCATATCAACTATATAATAATCTACTATTTTACTTAAAATGAGTCACATATCCATAATATCCTCAACATCATACTCCTAAAACCTTACTATAGTCAATGTGAAAGGCTGAAAGCAAAATAATATTTCAATCGAATATTATATTCAATTTTCGACTGAAGTATTATTTCCAAAGGACAACTAAACAAAAGAAAAACTAAACAAAGGGCACTGACATATCTAACACCTCTAAATATATATTTTTAAATAATTGAAATAATACTGCAGCGACTGTTCGGAATGGCCGGATACGGAGGCAATGGCGGTAATAACAACAAACAAGTGCAGCCCACGTTTGGTGTATCTTTTGGGTTGCCCCAGCCTTCTCATGGCTATCCTATTAATCCTTTTAACTCCAATCCTATTTACAATCCCTATGGACCTGCTCTGAATGGAGGTGGCGTCAATTTGGGTTTAGTATCAGTTAATCCACTATTAGCGGTTCAAGTCACAAAAAATGACTACGGCGACAAAATTGTTAAGCCATTTGTGAATCTACATGTTACGCCTAATGAACACGTAGTTAATAAACTAGGGGAATTATTCCATGAGAAAAAACACTTTTTATTAAATAAACACGAACACTTTCATCATTACAATCCCCATGTTTTTAATGAACATATTCATAGACCTGTGAATTATCCTCCATATCCACCTCATCATAATCCCTATTACCACACAAAACCTCACATTACATATTCACCACATTATCAAAATTATGGACATTTTCGAGGACACCCTCAAAGTTTTCCAACTGAACCAGTTCATCACGATGATGACGAATATTATGATGATACCGATACAAACTTTCATAACCCCGACTATTATAATTACCAAGGCAATTTTGAAAGATCAGCGAACGCTACTGGTATCGATGTTAAACGATATGCAGACCGATTTTCCCATTCTCGCTCCTTCACTGTCCCTAATCCTACTGGGGCAAACCAGGAAAGACACACCATCCGATTTCCTGAAAAAAGAAAGAAGAGGGATATCAGTCAGATAGAACCTAAAGAAGATAATATACAGGAGGTAACGAACTGTGATACCAATCATCTGTTAAAACACCCAACACTACAATTAACCATATTTTCTATTTCAGCGTCAAGCATATTTCGGTCGGCCACAGAACCAAATTCAACAATGCCATCAAAACCAAGTGTGTTGTCGAAGACCCCTTCGCCCACAAGCCTCAAACCGCGGTCAATGTGGAATAAGACACTCACAAGGTATAAATGGAAGAATCAAGACACCGTCGTACATTGATGGAGACAGTGAATTTGGTGAATATCCTTGGCAGGCAGCTATCTTGAAAAAAGACCCGAAAGAATCAGTATACGTATGCGGTGGTACTTTGATTGATGGACTTCATATCATGACTGCTGCCCATTGTATTAAATCGTAAGTATTGACAATCCACTACTTTAAAAATTATAATTATATTTGAATTGATTATTGGCCAATGCCAATATCGAATCTTCAATCGACAGATTGCGGCGATCTAGGATAGAAACCATCCATATAATAGCAATCTAAAGATTGATAATTGATATAATTTATATAACAATCGGATTGAAATTTCAACCGAAGATCGACAAAATTGGATAGAAATCGCTTATTGGGATCCGCCGTATATGTTTGAATCCTCAATTTGAACTTATCAATTACTGAAACAAAATATAATAGACAACAGGTCTCTATGAAACAATCACGGAAAGCATTCTAACAGTAAAAGCATAAGAATTTAATAACTTCTATGTGTCCAAGCTGTTCTCCATTACAAATTACAAGTTATTCCCGATAAAAAATAGCATGGAAATACAAAACATTAGTTCAATTCAATTCATTTATTTTTTGCTCTGAAAGATATTAACAAGGTGGTACTTAAAAGGTATGTTTTTTACCATCGCCAGTTCTGAAATACATGTTTGAACATGTAATGTATAACAATTTTCTGTGCTAGTGGGTTTTTAACCCACACCTTCGTCCTACTAGGCCAAAGTATTAGCAGTTATACCACATTTCCTAACAGTTATCCATCCAGTTAATCTTGTATACTTAACGATTACGTCGACTGTTATATGGTAGCATTATTATGCGAAAAAAATAAATTAGTTTAAATAAATAAAAAATTAATATCGTCACGTCCAAATCCTCCCAAAAACTAGGCAGATGTACATACTAGAATGCACCCACGATTAGCCGACGATATTAAGGGTGCTATTTTTGAACAACACCGATGATTCTAATACTCGTCAATCACTGACACTAAATACGAACTTCGTATCACATTTTTAAGGTGTGAATTTCAAAAATAAATGTTTTTAGTGTCTGTGATTGAGTATGTACATATTTTATCCATACGTAATTTCGAAATCATCGGTGAATGTTCAAAAATAGGACCCTGGGCTCATGATGTGACGGGTGGCAAGTCCGTCGCCCACCGGACACAATCCAGTCCCAAGCAACGTTATGTTTTTATGAAATAACTCTTCCTCGTGTTGGCCAGGGTCCATTTTATACGAAGTTATTGACATTTCTGTTGCTGGTTACACAATAAATATTTATCTTGTTCACAGGCACAAAAGTTTCGAGTTACGAGTACGTTTAGGCGAATGGGACGTGAACCACGATGTCGAATTCTATCCTTACATCGAACGCGACGTTATTTCCGTCCACGTTCATCCATTGTACTACGCCGGAACATTGGACAACGATCTCGCCATCTTGAAGCTGGACCATCCTGTTGAGTGGACCAAGTTCCCTCACATCAGCCCGGCTTGCTTACCGGATAAATACACTGATTTCGCTGGTCAAAGGTGCTGGACAACTGGATGGGGAAAAGATGCTTTTGGCTCCAATGGAAAGTATCAAAACATTCTTAAAGAAGTCGATGTTCCTATCGTTCCACACGGTCTATGTCAACAGCAGTTAAGGCAGACAAGATTAGGCTATAACTACGAGCTGAACCCTGGTTTTATTTGTGCTGGAGGGGAGGAAGGCAAAGATGCTTGTAAGGGTGATGGAGGTGGTCCTTTGGTGTGTGAACGCGGTGGAACCTGGCAATTAGTAGGTGTGGTATCATGGGGTATTGGTTGTGGACAACCTGGTGTCCCGGGTGTATACGTGAATGTTGCTCACTACCTAGACTGGATCGCCCAAATTACGGGAAAATTCTCCCCGTATTAAGTCAAATTTTCTTCCTGATAGTTAGAGAAGAAGTGTATACTATTGTTATCTATTATATTTAAATTATTAATTTATTATTGGCCTTTGGACGGTAAGGTTCAAAGATGTTAAGTAAATGCATGTGCAGTTTTTCTAAAATACTATTTAATAAAAAAATGATAGCAATCCCCATGTTTATTATTTTACGCCATATTCTAGCCAAACTTCATTACATATAATTACAAAAAATAAAGTCACGCTATAAACGTCTAGATCGATTTTGATGGGACTTTTACTGATAGATAGATAAAGTTACAGTGAGTAACTTGGGCTACTTTAGTTTTAGAAAAAGTCAGTAAACACTTATACCTGACGCCGGGATAAATTAAAAATAAATTTCCTAAGAAATATTTACACTAACTGATCTAACCACAAATAAAGTAAATTAATTACATATGATATGGGTATTAGTCAACGATATTAAACATAGAAAAACATATATAAATACCTGAATAAATTTAATTAACGCCCAAACCCAGAAATACGAACGAATGTTCATAACACTAACGCCTGCCCCCGTCGGGAATCGAATCCGAGCCTCATTATTGGTCAACGGAGTAAGACGACTACTCGACCAACAAGTCAAGTCGACCAACTGTCTATATCATACATATCTTAACGCTAAGTCCCTTACAAGGTAGGCAGAGTATCTAGTGCCAAGTGTCACTACTCCTACATACTTGTCTAGCTTCCTCCACAAACATTACTCTCTTCATACATACACGCCGGTTTCGGAGACTTTTGACACCACCCTCGGATAATACAAGGGCGATTTTGAAATGTCAACCTAGGTCTCCCCGGGTACCTGCAGCCATCTACATTCGCATTGGATTGTTATATTATATTTAAAAAAAACTATGAAGATAAGTTAGAAGTTTGAAACAAAAATATATTTTATTTGCATTTTTTTTTTGCCATTTTCACGAAGACAGTGATGTATTTATTAATTGGGTAAATTTTAGGTCCTTCAGATTTACTATTTAGATATCAGTATATTTTGTTAAGGTTTTGTATAAGAAGGTTGAAATAGAACGATACGTAATGGTAAAAAAGATTGGTTTAAATGAGAAAAGAATTATCGAAATTCTAACCCTAAGTGGGTGAATAGTGGGGGTATGTTTATATGGGAAAACGTTTTCCTTGAGATAATCTACGTACGTACGTACGTACGTACTTGAAATTTTGCATAAGAATTTATAGGGAAGTCGTATTTCATATTTTATTTAAATTCATTGTCTTACGAGGTTAAAAACTTCTATGGAACAATTTTTGACGCAGACGAAGTCGCGCGCGTGTGATGAGATAGGAGGAGACGAATTAGGAAAGTTTCGAACTTGGAAAAGGAAGAGAATGGGAAGATGACGAGTTAGTCCTGAGCCAACGGTGTCTACCACACAGGTCTACCATGAGTTTACAATCGAGAAACTCGCTAGAACGTATTGTACGAGAAATGAGAATATGTACAGCGCCCCTATTGGTTACGGAAAGAGCTAGGCTAAATTTCTCAATTCTCATACAATTAAAGCCAGTAATTTACGGAGACGCTAGCGAGTTTCTCGATTATTATAAACTCATGGTAAACGTACTGAACGTTATAATGATTGGTAGTAGAAACCCTTAGTAGAAACCTAACATGTTTTAACGGTAGAAACTATGTAATTATTAAGCTTGGATGGATGACAATCACATATTACTATATATGTAGCAAGCTACAGGTAGGACAGTAGTGAGTAGATTAATGTAGTAGATGACAATGCCTGAAAAAATGAGTCTCAGATTTAAATGATAAGAGTGCCATCTATGATATATCGTGAAAAGTACTTAGATACCCCATAAAAAACGCTGAATTGTACACTGCTTTGAAACGATAAACAAGTATAGTTCTTATGCAATAGATGGCGTGTATCCAATCTTTAAGTCAATTATTTTAGCAGTTATCCAGGAACTACAGAACCTAAGTCTGAAATAGATAGGTATTTAAATTTACAGTCTGACCCATTTTTCAAACTGAAATAGATCATTGGTAAACACATTGCGATACGACTAGGTAAGGTCATGGATACTAATTTGGCCCACTGGGCAGAACGCTCACGTTCTGCCCAAAAGTCAATTGAGCTGTAAACTTCAGTAATAAGTATATAGTCTATGGCTGTAAAGGCCGAGCCGGCAATCAGCTATATGTCATTTCGACAAAAAAAACAATTTGGGTGAAGAGTTGGAGTATTAAAATAATACTGCTTTGGGGTTTTATGGTAAGGTATGTTGGTCACATAGGGATAACTGCGTAAATAGGTACCTACTCTTTACTCGGGGCGAATTGCTTTTAGCTGACATTTTCGGTGTAATAACAAGTATTTGCTCAGAAGGTGCTTGGGCTCTAAGTATATCGACGTTTGATTTTGAAAAAAAATGGTTTCAACCAAAAAAATAGGGTTTTTATTCTTTGTTAAATACTGCGTTTTTATAAATATAGTTTAAATATTAAAACTTATTTCTTCAAATATGACCTAATAAAATGTTTTTTCAACTAGATATTATGTCACATTTCATGTTCTGTCAAAATCATAAAAATTAAAAACACAACAAGGTCCTGAACTCTGACATTGGCAGAATCACCGTAATCTCGGTGGAGTCCAAAAAAACAAATATTGAATTGAATTGAAGTTCTTGATTTTAGTAGGTACTAAGTTTATCTTAGAAGTGCACTTACAGAAAAAAAGTCTTGCTATACATGTGCTTTCAAATCAAATATAATCTACAGAACTCATTATAAATTATTTTGAGTTGTCTATTAAAGAAAGATGGCGGGTAAAAGCACCGATCGTAAGAGTAAAGGAAAAGACAAAACACCTACGAATGAAACTTTCGAAAATTTGGCATCCTTTGTCCTGCCAGACAGTCTCCCTTGTTCAGAAATAGAATTCCCAATCCTGATCAAAAAACCCACCAAGGTAACTTGTTTCTACTTACCTCTGTTCTACCTCAGTAGGATTACCTTTTTTATAATAGTGGAAGACAAACAAGCAGACGGATTCCCTTTTGGTAAGAAATTCACACTGCCTATAGACAGTAAAGGTGGTAATGGTTCGTTGCCAATCTAAGGGCAGGATGTTAGGCCTCGTGCAAAAGTAAGTATCGGCTATCTTACCCTCCAATCCGGAACACGTCGATAACAACAACTGACGTTATGGCAGCAGGAATAAGTAAGGCGGTGGTACTAAACCGGGCGATCCGCTGCGAAACTGCCACCTAGTGAAGTGACACGGTTTTAGTGACAGTAAGACTATGCTCGCCGTTTACGAGCTGCCTTGCAGGAAGGTAGATAGATGGTCCCTTCTGCAAGGCAGCCATTTCATACGTTTTGTGCAACGGCTAACAGAAGTTAGATATTTCTTAGATACATTTCCCTTTTCCGTCCAGCGCCTAATGTTAGCCGGCGAGCCATCGATATCCCGTCCCCCAGTAGCCAGAGCGCAGCACTAAGCCGAGGTTCGGTCTCATAGGAGCCAGCTCTTATTGCCTTAGGCATTCTAGGCCCACCCTTAAATAATGCAGTCTCGGATTGAGCAGTCTGCTCGCCCACAAACGTCCGATGTCGTTGTGAAGTCACTCTGGCTGGGTACCATTGTCATTTCGAAAAAATAAGATAGATTTGCAGCGATAATATGGACAATACATTACATTCCTATTAAGCTCGTTTTGATAGTAAAACCACTGAAAATACAAACTCTCTTTTAGATAATAATCTTAGCAAGAGACTGAGCAAAGATTTTTTAAATATGCTTTGAATTTTTCGATAAGGTAAGTTGGATGACAATTTTAGAAGAAAGTGAAAAGGAGCAGCGAGAAATAGAAGAATACGTCAAAGCTAAGCAGCCACCGGGACTGAAGTCACCGTTTCTGAGTAAGATCTTCTATCTTTTTGAGAATGGCTTCCCGTCGCATCAGGTAACCGATATTGCCAAAGTAAGATTCCTGCAGGGCAAACGTAGTAGATAATTTTTTTATATAAATATTATATTTTCCATCGTCGGCGCTTGGCAAAACTTCCACATTCCAAAAATTCCACTTCAAATGAAAACACTTGTACTGTTTTACGCATCATTTATAATTAGTTTTTTTTTGTACCTTCACGCCCATTATCCGCGAAGGAGTAGGCAGAGGTGTGCTAGTATATCCACGACTCGTAAGTCCAGTACATATAACAGAACACCCACGATTAGCCAAGGTACTAGGGCCCACGATGTGATAGGTGGCAAGCCTATCGCCACTTCGGGCACATTCTGATCCCGAGCAATGTCATGCTTACTCAGAATAATCTGAAAAACATTTTAAAGAAAAGTTGGTCTTAACAGGCGACACATCACATCACACACGTTACTTCACATAAGCGAATATCTGATATTATATTAGGTTTTTTATAATATTGGAAGACAAACAAGCAGACGGATTTCCTGATGGTAAGAAATTCACGCGGCCTATAGACTACAAAGGTGGTAACGGTGCGTTGCCAACCTGAGGCCGGGATGTGAGGCGTCGTGCAAAAGTACGTTTACCGGCTACCTTAACCATTAAACCAGAACACGTCAACGCCAAGCACTGATATTATGGCGGAAGGAATAGGTAAGGCGGTGGCACCATTCTACGCGGGCGAATCATTGCGAAGCTCTACCACCTAGTAGATTAGGAAAGATCTTCCTACACATAATTTAGAACCAAAATACTTCAATCGGACCTCGTAATAACAAAGAAATCCTTGTTCTTTTACATACAAAGAACTTTTGACCTGCCATAGAACAAATATTTTGCAAGCCCCATTGTACTAGGGACGCATGATTCTTAATCAATATAGCGTACGACCTCGCTTTCTTTACAATAGTACATCCAGATATCGTCAAATGTATAAAAACAATAAACAAATGTATTACATCAGTGGTGTGGTGTATGTCTGTAGCGATAACTGTCACCATAGGCGATAGCGATTAGCGGATAGTGGCTCCTTTTCGCTAGTCTGTTAAAAAGAACCTCAAACAGAATTTAATATATTTCAGCCAGGATAGTACTTTTTATTTATTCATGCGAATACAACAAATATACATATAATTTTTAATTCTAGTGTAAACATACACTTATTCGAGTTTTCCAGTGATGTCGATATGCGTTGATTATCATATGCATTAATGTATAGACGCGGATTTTCCTGCGTGATTAACTGATACATATAATAAATATACAATGTGCCACCAAAATCCCATTTATTATAAGTCCAAACATGAGTATCATAATATGTAAAGTTTAGGTATTATTAAAACTGTAAAACTAAGATATTATTAACTATATTGAAGATATGATGGTTTTTATGTACCAATAAAAACACCAGACCCCTCAACCTTACCTATGATGTGTCATCCGTAACTATTTTTGATAAGTTATATATTTTACAAAGTAATTTTCTTATTAATCACTAAGATTCCTAAACAAAATATATTATAAATGTATTATATAATATATTATAAATATATTATAAATGTATATTCTGCATTTCTTCCACGCATTATCTCTATATCGGGTTTGCTGGAAGAAATCTCTTATAGAGATAAGCTCGCCTATTGTATAATTTTATTTACGTAATTTATGTTCTACTATTAAGTGTACAATAAAGTATTAAATAAATAAATAAAATAAATAAATCCAAATCTTAAATTTACCGTACCTTCGATTTTTATGTATTTAATTCAGAGCTTACTTGGTAGAATGCTGTACTGCAACTTGTGGATAAGTTTCCACCCCTTTATTTTCCAGCCGCCATAGCTTTAGTGTTTGTTACTGTGGTGTTCCAGAAAGTTCTAAAGATTTTTACGTTAGGTCTCACATTCCTGCTGAGGCAGCAAGCACCTTTGCTATCTTTGGTATACAACCTGTACACAAGGGTATGGTATTCTTAACATCTTGGCCTCAAATTAGCAAGACCACATTACCACCTTTATAATGTCCATAGACGGCGTGAATTTCTTACCATTAGAGAATCCGTCTGCTTGTTTGCCTGCCAATATTATAAAAAAATAATATTAAAGGAATTAGTATGTGTACTTTCTTAATTCCTCAAATACTCAATAAAAACAAACATACCAAAAATACAGCTGAATTGAGAAACCTCCTCCTTTTTGAAAAGTCGGTTAAATTATTATAGCTTGCACGTTTGCTTTCGCTTCTAACTTAATCGTATCAAAGATGGCCGGACACAATTGGTCCGTAATGGCGACCTTGCTCCAAATATTGGGCCACTAGTATACTTGTATGTAACGCACTGTATTTCGATAATAACTATAGATTTGTTCTTAATTATTGGCCCATGTCCGTGGCCTCACCCACGTGATAAAGCAATCTTGATATAAAAAAATAATATTAGTTTGGACAGAATCTCAGTATCATAAAGTATGCGATAGTTGGAATTTAAGCCGAGAGTTCACTAGATGGGCATGCCCGCGGGTAGGTCTGCAGATATGTTCGTCAGACTTCACTAATATTAAGTCGGAAATTCACTATACAGGCATGCCCACGCAGACATTCCCGTCAGACCTCGTCTCTGTAGATCTGTGTGACTGCGACATTCCTACACTAAACAGACACTGACTAAATCTCCACTTAGTCACAAGTAGATTATATCTTCAGTTCTGACATATATTTGACTAATTATTGCCTAAAAAGCAATGTCCTTGCGTACAAATGACATCCATAATGATATTAAGGTAATCACGTAGTATTACAAATACTTTTATTAATGCTAATCACATATTAGTAAGAAATACATTCGAAACTCTACATTCATAATAGCAATACAAAGAGCGTGACGAATCTTGATATATGAACAATATACAAGGTAACCTAATATATTTTATTTCAATATTTTTAATACACTTGCACTGTTTCACTAATTCAATTCACATAAGTACCGACCATAAATTGATGTCGTGTTTATTACATTGTAAAATTAGTTTAGGAAAAATAGTATAGCCCTGAAGATGCAGTAAAAAGCGAAACCGGTTGGCTAGCGTGTATAAATAAATAGAAATAGAAATAAAAATTTATTAGTGAAACAGTGCAAATGTATTAAAAATATTGAAATAACAATATGCAGTTTCACCAAGAGTTGAGGATGGAAAGCATACAATACATAATATATTTTAAACGTTTATCATAATATGACATATTTATATTATGGCTGTATTATAATATCTATCATATTACGAATATATTCATCACACCTCTAAAATTAGTGTCATTCGTTAGGATTTCTTCGAACTTAGCTGGCCGAGTGGTAGCTTAGTAGCCTTACCACGTCGATTAATAGCGAAGCTTTGGTTCGATTCACGACGAG
This sequence comes from Caria ino melicerta, assembly GCA_018237365.1. Lineage (NCBI taxonomy): Eukaryota > Metazoa > Arthropoda > Insecta > Lepidoptera > Riodinidae > Caria > Caria ino. The sequence goes on from DVZN01000057.1 coordinate 15,556, forward strand.
GGCGAGCGTTTGCTTGATGAACATAGACATTCGTATTTCTGGCTCTATTTTTCGTGGATATTTGTCCTTCTATGTATAATATCGTTGACTAACATCCATAACACAAGCTAATAATTTGCTAACTTTGGGGTTAGGCCAATAAGTACGATTTGTAAAAAAAAATCAAGTTTATTTCACACGGGTGGTTAGTGGTTGAGAAAGCCTGAAAATATTTTTTTTTATTAAAATAAACGCGGCAAGAGACTTTGTCTTATTATAATATATATAAATCATAGAGAGCCTACAAAGATATCGAATTTAGTTTGTGCATTTAAGTAGAATATAAAGTGTTGTCGAGCTGAGTGCGTCAAGTCAGTATTGATCAAGCCGTCGCACAGTGAGTACGTCCATATTGCAACATAAATGTCGACGGAGGGGAGCACCCGCGTCGGCGAGTCGGCAGTCCGCGAGCCATGCGCCTCGTGGGATCTGCGGCCGTTCAAGCTGCGATTCGCGCCCCAACGCCAGCTCGGCCGCTCCTACGTGTCCGCTGTTAAACCGCTGGGAATGCGTCAGTGTTATTTATCTACACTAATATTAAAAAAAGGAAACCATTGTATTTTTGTGTGTTTGTAACAAATAAATTCAAAAGCTACAGAACCGATTTAATAAATTATTTCACCATTAGAAAGCTAGAGCTACATTATCGCAAAGTGAACAATTAGGGATCCTTGCTAAAACTACAGTAACGTAAACCAAGGGGTAAAATAAATTGCTAACAAATTTCTTTCATTGCATGCGCTGCGAAAACTATTGATGATAGAACAAAAACATGTTCTACAATATTAGAAAACATATCAATATCTATACAAAAAAAACTTCGCGATACCAACTATTGTTGTTAAGGAACTATAACCACACTTTAAATTTTAAAAGTAAATAAAAAACGCTGACCAAAATCAAACCACAATAACCATACCATCATATTAATCCTTATCCAAATAAATCATATAATATTCAAAATTGTTTTGATACATATAAAATAACTTTTTGAAATACTCAAATCAGACATTCCATTAAATAAGAAGTTATTACGATTTTAAGAAAACTAGTGGTCGCACAATGGTCGAAATTTAATATAAATTATAATGTTCAAACATTGTTAAGAGTACTACTTCCTATAACCATCTTGTGTAAAAACTCTTATAGTTTGATTGAAACCTTAAACTCTCGAATAAACGAACTCTACTTGACACTTTATCGAACAATATGCCAGTAACATATACTTGTCAAGTATATGGTAGTGTGTGTAATATTTTATTTATTGAGTAGCTGTTTCCCGTGGCTTTGCACGCGTTTTTAATTCTAACAAACCCTTCTCGACTCAACTTCACTTCACCCCACCCCATGTAATCCCACCCAAACTCACGCAACCCCGACCTACTTGATTTGTGGGGACTGGTGAGGGGTGGTGGTGATTGGTTGGGACTGGTGGGGAGGTTGGGCACCAACATTCCTACCAATCTCATCAGTCCCCACCAGACTCGACCATCCCTCACCAATCCACCATCTCCATCCCACATCACACTAACTACCCTTTACTACCCCTCCCCACCTTAGCCCACTCGTCCCCACCACACCCAACTCACCCAATCCCACCCTATCAACAAATAAAAAAAGATTTAATGAAATCGGACTAGGCGTTAATGAAATTTCGTCAATTTTACATTTTATCTTTTTGCCGTCTCCCACTGGAGCCCCTCAAGTTAACAGGATAAAAAGTATCCTGTCCTTCCTCAGAACATAAAGGATGCGCTAGTTAAATTTCGTTACGATCGGTCCAGTAGAATCGGCGTGAATCGTGGCCGGGGTACAGACTGCCAGACAGACATACGAAAATTCTGAAAATCTCAAAATATGTTCTGCTGCCCATTTTTAGTCGTCTGGACTGATTTTTTTAAAAATATTTTCAATTTACAGAATTCACTCTTCTACACTTTTATTATATGTATAGATTTAATGTACTTTATAAGCATTATTCTCAGATTACTCTAGGTAAATCGCGTGGCCGCATATATAATAATAATAGTTTTTTTCAATGTTGCCGCGTTTGCAGTGTTTTCCATATTTTAGTCCAAAAAATGTGAAATTGCATAGTCATCATGTTCATCAGTCCAATTAGCACAGCGGATAAAGGTACGTTATCTATACCAGGGCACTCAGAAAGTAATGCGAAAAAAAGGTTTTCTGTATGAGACACTGGCCGGTTATTATTATAAAAATATAATTATTTATAAGCAAAAAAGGTACGTTCCAATTTTGAAATTTCCCTCAAAAATTTTTACGACTTATTTAAAATTGTCGTGTCTTACTGAAAAATGGATCCACGCCGGGAACATTTTAGCGCTATGATTTTATATGTCACCTGAAACCAGAGGAATCGTACGATAGACTTCAAATGGCATTTTTGGATGAAGGCCCTTCCAAGGCAACCGTGTATCGTTAGTAAATTGTTTCTGGTAAATTTAAATTTACGTTCTGGTATATCCTACCAACAGCCAGTGGCGTAGCCAAGAGCGGGGGGGGGGCGCACCGGGTATCACATTTTTTGGGGTGACACCCACCCGGTCACTCAACTTTAAGTACAATGTATTTACAAAAAAAAACGCTAGCACAATAGATAGGTCCAGTAGATTTTACGTGAACCGCGGCCAGGATACAGACAGACAGATAAAAAATCCTGAAATGTCTGAACTGATTTTTTTAAAACATCTTCAATGTATAGTCAAATGACAATGAACAGGACCCTTACAAATTCGTCTGTGTTACCCCGGCAAGAAAGTAGCACCTTAGAGTGATATGAGTGGGACATATAATTAGTGCTCGAAAAAACGATTCCTGCGGGGGTAAGGTTGTTCCAGCAGGAAAATTCTAAACGAATTATCGGAGAGTTAAAAATTGCGCATGAGCAAAGAGCTTATATTTGTGAGCTAAAAATATAATTTGTGCGTCTTCAGGTTTATATATATAGATAGATGTTAAAATAATAGTCAAGTATTTAAGTGTCGAAAGTAAGCACTCATAATTTTATTCAACTAAAAACTGTTTATTTCATATTATCACGGACAAAAAAGACAACATGTTAAATTGGTCATAATTCATTAAAGCATAGTCCGATTTCATTTATTCTTTTTTGTTTGTTAGATGAGGTGAACAGAAGAGGGATGGGGCGGGTAGGGCGTGGTAGGGACAAGGGGGTATGGTGAGGAGAGGTGGAATGGGGTAGTGTAACGAGGAATGGAGATGGGAGGGGATTGGTAGGGATTGGTGGGTTGATTTTTCCCACAATCCCCACTTGCCCCCACCCATCCCCATTTATAGACTACTTTCTATCCCGATTAATTTAGGGGTTTCCGTGGGAGAGGGGATTGGTGGGTACTGGTAGTGATTGGTGGAGTGGTAGGGGAGAGGAGGTAAGGGGCAGGGAGAGTTGAAAAGGTGTGGAGAGTAGTGAGTAGGGCGGGTTTACGTGAGATTGGGTGGGGTTTCATGGGGTGTAGTAAAAATAAAAATGCATTAGAAGCTACGGGCAACAGCTAGTCACTACATAGTATAAAACAAAGTCGCTTTCTCTGTCACTATATCCCTATGTATGCTTAAATCTTTAAAACTACGCAACGGATTTTGATACGGTTTTTTTAATAGATAGAGTGATTCAAGAGGAAGATTTATATGTATTATACATGCACAAAATAATAGCAAAACACTGATAATTTTAGAGGTTTCTAAAATATTGTCAGTGAGTGGTATTCTGTATTATATTTACTATCAGTTTTGAATCCGTGCGAAGCCGGGGTGTGTCGCTAGTAAATAACAAACATATATAACTTCAAAGTTGAATTATTTTTCACTAGATAATAGAATGTCATGTTAGTGTGGAATTACTTCCAACCCTGTCATCTATTACTGCTGGACTTTATAGAATGATTCCATTTATATTTTTAAAAATTATTTTCATTAGCTCAGTTACATTTTTCGGAATTTCGTTAAAAAATTACGTAAGATACTCGATACTCTATTCTCTACTTCTATTGTCCAACCACTGCCAGCAATCCTGCGTACGTCATCACTCCATCGGACCCAACGGCTACGTTTGATTAAGCGTGGTCTTCACTCTAGAACTCGTTTACCCAAGCGGGTGTCGGTTCTGCGGCATATTTGACCAGCCCAATTAGTAATGTGTCATAAATAAGTTACAACCGCTAAATATATATTTATTAATACAATATTTTATTTTCGTATAATAAAAAATATTTTTTATTTAAAACGTTATGTGACGACTCCATCGCCCGCTATTGGAAATATCTAGTTGAGTGGATAACTAAATAATTTCTCTACTGCAATCAGTCAATCTTCTGAGTGGTAGTTCCATGCTATGTTCATATTATTGTATGTAGCCGGGACCTCCACGCCCGGGAAACGTAATACTAATTTCACGTAAGACCAGCGTGA
>DVZN01000058.1:0-20039 GCA_018237365.1 Caria ino melicerta
ATATAATTTATAGATATTTGGGCTCAGAATCGAATACTGAGTGCTCTGTTTCAACAGGTCCCTCGACTAGAAAAACATGCTGTATATGTAAGTATGTATGTAAGTATGTCTGTATGTATGCGTGTATATCCTACAATATGATTAATATAACTATAAAGATAATGCCAGACCTTTTGCATTTATTGTACTTGTGTCTTATGATCTCCCACACAACCGACACTTAGGAGGCAGGTAACAACGTTTTTCGCATGTAAATCGTTATTTTATTTCAGTGTTAAGAAACTGGGTTAGTCCCAGTTTCTTCCTACTTTTTGATAATTAATCATTGAAATGTTTTTTTGGAAAAAATAAAAACCTGGATACTGAAAAGCGAAGTTTGTTAATAACTGAAAAAAAAGTCATTTGTAATATTTAATTATCTATTTCACTGAGATTCAAATGTTAAGAACGGTAATAAATAATAATTACGACATTTTATGAATCCTATTAATTAATAATATATGTATATTTGCATATTTTTGATGTCATTAGAGAAAATACCTTATCATCGGTCTGCATGGAAAAATACATTTTGTGCTACCCACTATTGTATCTCGTTAAGTACAACAATTTTAAAAGTGCCATAAATTAAAAGAATATTATTACTTATGGAGGACTAAACAAATTTTAGTATTTGTTTTATATAAAAATTAAATCATGTTAATATAAACAGATTAATGTAATTTTTTTTCATTAGTTAGTGAAATTTTTGGAAGAGCGATTAGAATCTGATCCTGAGTTAGTGGCCATTGAACGTGAAGTGTTGGAACGTGCCTGCACCATCCACCATTTAGACAAGCCGGAACTACATTTATTTATTTATTTGCAATTCACAATATATTAATAAAAAGTATTTAACATTTGTGGACTCTGTCGGGTACTGCAAATTAGGAGAGAGGAAGACAATGCTTTTTATTCTAGTTTTCATATATTAAGTATTGTGGAATTTGAAAAAAAACATTCTAGATTTAAGGAAAAATAAATAAATAGATAATATGTCGGATTATAGATTAATTTAATTCGATTTAATTTAATTCAAAATTAATTTATTTTTAGTTTAGTGTAATTTGATATTGTAGTTCATTTTAAATTAAGTAATGTTCAATTATTGTCTAACATATTTTTAGAGAATATATCATTCAAGTATTCGTCTACAGTGTAATAACATTTTGAAAATAATAGTTGTTTGAGTTTTATTACAAATAAGTTAATTTTAGTTTCGTTTTTGATTGATTCTGGTAGCTTGTTATATATTTTTATAGACATTACATAAGTACTGGAAGAGTGTATCTTTAGTCGTGATGGTGGTAAATTTAATCTTTGTTTATGTCGTAGTGACTTGTTTAGTTGCTTGCCCTCTCTTTTTGTGAACAAGTCTTGGTGATTTTTAACAAATTTGCATATTTCTAAAATATAGATGCTTGGTGGGGTTAGTATTTTGTGTCGACGGAAATAAGGCTTAGAACTATCGGTTTTTTCTATGTTAACAAGGATCTGGATTAATTTATTTTGCAGTGTGAAGAGCGCTGGTGCATCTGTACTGTTACCCCACAGTATAATGCCATAACTTAGCCATGCAAAGGCGTAAGCATAGTAGGTAGTAAGGGTAGTCTGGAAGTCTGTAGTCTTTTTTATTTCGCGAAAAGCGTACGAAAATCTGGATATTTTTGATTTTATTTTTATTATGTGCGCTTTCCAGTTTATATTTTAGTCCAAGGTACAGGCGCCAAGGAAGGCCCACTTAATTTCAAAAAAATTTAAAATCTTGCAGATAAGTAAAATAATGAAAATACGTAATTAAAGTTGTAATATATTTATTTGAGAAACGGTAAATCAAAAAAAAAATAGTACAGTTTTAGTAACTTTAATACAAATTTAAACATTTTTTAAAAACTTGTTAATGGGCTATCTTAGGAAGCTGGTCGCTTAAGATGACCCGAAAAATATTAATGGAAATTTAAATATTACAAGCACTTCAACATTTTAAAATAAAAATACAAAACAAAAAACACATCCTTCTCATAACATTATTCATAAAAAGGCATAAAATCAACGAGAAATTTAAATGTGGGCTATCTTAAGTCTATCAAACTAAAAACCAAATATAAAATAATAACAAATTACTAAATAAAGTCAAATTTGACGTAGAAATAAACTCTGAAAGTAACTAATCAAAAATAAAAATAAATCAGTTCTTTTTTCAAAAAAAAAAATAATAGTTTAATTTACAGGTGGGCTATCTTAGGAATACTGAAAATTAACTTTGAGATCAATCACATAAAAAACTATACTAGTTAGGCTACTATCTTAAATGGAGTATCCTACTAACAAAAAATTATCTGTGAAGTATCCCAATTAAAAGTGAATTAACTTAACAGCATATTCACAACTTTAATTGCACTCTGGACATATGAATTGCTCATCATCTTTGGTTACACCCACACAATCATCATGGTACCATTTTTGGCATGTTTGACATTGACTCATATTAGCAAGTTTATCCTCGTTGCATGCATGACAATACCAAGCATGTTTTTTAAGTGTTTTAGATTCCTTCTTCTTACTTGCTTTTACCACTTTCTTATTAATATCTTCATTCAGTCTTCTTTCTCTGAGTACTTTTTTAGGTTCATTACCTTTTTTTTACTTGCCTTACCTTTATCACTGGGTTGCTTTCTTTTCTGTACCTGGTATCTTGTAAAATGCGATTTTTTAGTTGTATCAGCTTCACTTAGTCGTCTGCTTGGTTTAATTTTTTCGCTTGTTGTTTTAGTGTTCTTCACCGTTTTTTCTTTAGCAGTATCAAACAAATCTTTTGTTACTTTCCGGCCTATATAATTCACAGCTTTCCTTCTCGGTTTGTTTTTAATGATAGTAAAATTAGGAGTGGGTATTTGTTTGTGGAATGGCGATTTCTCAGCACATTTTTTCAGTTCTGATAAAGGTAAATTATCTTCCCCATCATCAAGTTGACTTTCACTGGGCTTAGAGAGTAATGGAAGTTTTCTGAGATTCTCATTTCTATTTTCTTCGTCTGATTCTGAAGATGAAGTGTAAATATTGCAAAACTTCGTGAATACTTTATTTTTTTGGGGATAATCGGTATAACCATAAAAATCCTCATTTCCAGATAAATCTGACGTACTTGATTCCAGACGTGGTATTAAAAGCTGCTTATTTAAGCCAGAGGTGGTAGGGACAGGTGAACAAAACTCTGTACTTCTGTTATAGATCTCCAAAACAGATTCTCTTTGATTAGGATCTTGATTTTCCAAGTTGTCCGTGTTAAAATCTTCAACGGAAGAGCTATAATCGACTAATTTTTTGACAATAGTTGGAGATTGCGGATAAAATTCAAAGTTTTTGACGTAACTAGCTTGAAATGAAGATACATCATCATGAATTAAAATTGATGGTGATAAATTCCTGTCCTCTTCATAATTTGAAAACTGATCATCCAATTGATTATCGAATCTTGGCTCTATTATAGAACTTCCGGAAATAGAATCTCTTGAAGGTGTTGAATTAGAAGCTGAGACAGGCATTTTTGAGGAGCTTGCAACCTGTGGATCAGGCATTTGTGTAAGCACTGAAGGTGCATACGCTTCCTCCGGAATCGCGCTGGGATCGTACGGGAAGATGCCGGTAGCTTTAAACCCATTGATAATATTGTCCTTGGTCATGCACTTAGACCAAACCTTAGTAAATATTTTCGTAAAACGAGCTTTTGTCAATTTACGTTCTGGATGCTGATATGCATACAACAGAACCTCCTCGTCCCAAAAATGTTCGAACGATTTATTCATCGATTTGTCTAGCGGTTGAAGCTCATGAGTAGTATTTGACGGTAAACAATAAAGTACAATATCATGGGCATCAGCAGTGTCAACGATTCTAGCGTCTAAATGTGAGGAGGCCCCATCAAAAATAAGTAAACACTTTCCTGGAGATTTATTTTGCCCTAAGTGGTTTATAAAATCAACAAAAAGGTCTGTAGTCATACTGCCCTTTGGAGCCATTTTGACTAAACTTCCAGGTGGTAAATTGTCACAAAATTCTGGTTTCAACCTTTTACCTTTGAAGAGAATCATAGGTGGCACAGTGTTGCCTGTTGCACTTACACACATAGCGATTGTGACATTTTCTGCATGTTCTTGACTGACAAAGTGGACTCTTTTAGCCCCTTTTGCTGCAAAAACCTTCTGTTGATGGTGAAGTGTTAGACGGCATCCCTTTTCGTCCATGTTATAAAGGCGTTCCGGGTGGTTGGAAATATTTAATTCATCGTAAATGTCTTTTAGGGCTTCAAAATGTCTTTTAAATACAGGCTTATTAAGTTTTTGAGCCCTGGCGGGATTTAACATCTGAGCTCTGCGAACCGATATTTCAGGATTACGGTTTATAAAATTTCTGAGCCATTTTTTTCCAGCAATATTCTTTACTTCACTAAAAGAATTTGGTATATTATTCGCTTTACAAAATTCGTAAGCCTGCTTCCGAACGATTTTGGGAGTTAATGGCATTCCTATTTGAGACAGTCTAATTATTCTTTTGCATAAATCCTTTTCTTCGGCTTTATTAAGAATAGGGACACGACCACTTATTTTCTCCGTGGAACCTGATTTCATGTGGTTTCTTAATGTGCGCCTGGGTATGCCATATGTTTCAGCAGCTTTACGCTGTGACATTTGGCCGCTTTTTACTACTTGAAGGGCGGATTTTAACTGTGTTTCTGTCCATTCCCCGCGCTTTTTTTTAGTTGAATTGGAAGGCTCCATTCTTATCTGCGATAAAAATAGTATATTATAGTTAAATTAATTTAGTATCTAAAACGTATTTACAAAAATTAGCACTTCAAATCTAAATATAAATAATAGTTCATGCTTTCAATTCATGAATTTTTAAAACTGGCACTATTTTTTAGTTGGACTATAATTTATTCAAGGTTTATTGCATTCCATCATAGTTTCCTAATCATTCACAGATAAGCTTCGTAAAAGCAAGTACATACATGTAGTAACACTATATTTCAATAGTCCTAAGAAGGCCCGGGCTATGTTAGGGTATTATACTATGGGCCATGATAGGAAATAACACCCAGGATAAATATAATCCAGTAAAAATACAAAAACGGTAATAAAATAATAACACTTACCTGTAGTTCGACGATAAATAGTTGAAATATGAATTATCACCGTTTATATTAAACAGATTTGCTTTAAATTTACTAATTTTCAAAAAGATTCACATAAAGGAGGTTATAAAACGTGTATCGTCTTGACATGATCGAATGAACTGACGTCTATCTTCAAAATGGCGACGCGTCGCAAGTGAAACACGCTTGCAATATTATCTGTGGCACTAGTAGCATAAACCCGCGAAATTTCAAATAATTCGAATAATCATAAGTGTATTTTTTTTAAGTGGGCTATCTTGGGAGCTGGGCCATCTTTGGCGACACTACCTTATTGATAATCCCAGAAGGGTAAATTCGGAAACATTTTCTAATTTTAAACTACGATATGTTAAGTTTATATCTAACGGTAGTTTTTGGTAAGGGTAAAAGGTCATTATTTTTGTTTTTGCAAAATTTATTTCCAGATTATGATCCTTCATCCAATTAAAGGTTTGGTCAATTATATACGCAAGCTTTTCATTTGGGTTTGAATGGGTTTGGCATGATGTTATAATAGAGATGTCATCAGCGAATAAAACGCAATGTTCATCCATGATTTTGGGGAGGTCATTTATGTATATTAAAAATAAGAGACACCCTATTACACTTCCTTGGGGAATTGATGCATTTATTAGTTTACTACAAGATCTAATTTTTTGGATTTCTTTTGTATTGTAGTTAAAGTGTTCAATTTCTACTTGGTGTTCTCTATTTTTTAAGTATGAAGTAAACCATTCATGAGCTTTACCCCGAATACCTATGCCTTCTAGTTTTTTTAATAATATTTTATATTGAACTTTATCGTAAGCTTTAGTCATATCGAGGAGCATACCGACAGCATACTGTTTTTTATTTATTATATCAAGTGCTTCCTGAATAAATTTATAAATGGCTAAGGTTGTTGATCGATTTTTTCGGAAACCATTTTGGTTGTTATCAAAAATGTCATATTTTTCACAAAAAGCATAAACGCGGTTGCACATAGCTTTTTCAAAGATTTTTGAAGCTGTTGGCAGCAGAGCTATTGGACGGTAATTAGTTGGATCGGTTTTGGAGTTTTTCTTATGAATAGGTTTTATCAAAGCTTTTTTTAAGTAGTCCGGAAAGATTCCTTCTTCAAAAGACTGGTTTACTAGGTGACAAAATGGCAAAGTTAATTCATTTGCACATTGCCTTATTAAGCTTGGCGGTAATTCGTCTAATCCATGGCTATTTTTGTTTTTTAAGTTTGTGATTATTTTTTTTATTTCATTTGGATCCACTGGGGTAAGAAACATAGTATTTTTTGTAGGAAATAGTACAGAACGTCCCTGGGGATTATTTCCTGATAGTTGAGGTGTAGTTTCTCCTATTGACGCAAAAAAGTCATTAAAAAAATTTGCGATTTGTTTAGGTTCTGAGATATTAATATTACTGTTTAGTTCTAATTTCATGTTACATCTTTCCTTATTTGAAATTTTATTTGCCCGTTCTTTTATAATGTTCCACATTGTTTTAAATTTGTTAGTTGATGTTTTTATTTTATTTTTATAATATAATTTTTTTGCTATATTTACAGACTTTTTTAGCGCTCTAGCATAGGTGATATAGTGATGTTTTAGAATATGATTGTTTGACTTGAGACTAATGATTTTTAACAACCTTTTATTTTTGCAGGATATTTTGATGCCTGTAGTTAGCCAATTTTTTTTGAAATGTGTTTGTAATTTAATTTTTTTTTACTGGTATAGATTTGTTTAGTATATTTGTTAGGGTTTTAATAAATGCGATGTAGTTTTCGTTTACGTTTTTATCAGGTTTTATAATATCGTTCCAATCTATTTCCTTCAGATTTTCTTTAAACTTTAGAATGTTTTTATTATTATATAGACGTTTTTTTGTATACCAGGATATATTATTTGTATTATTTTTGGGTAAAGATAGATGTATAATTGTTCCACAGTGATCGGAAAAACCATACTCTTCCACAGTTGTTATTACTTCATTATTATTAAAGTTTGTAAAAATAAGATCTAAGCATGACGCTAATGTTTGAGTAATCCGGGTTGGTGTTTTTATGTGTTGGGTGAAATTATATTCCAGCATAAGGTTTAAAAATTCGTTTGTTTTGGAATTATTATTAAAAATATTTATATTAAAATCCCCCCCTATAATTATATTTGATTTAGAATATTTGTGATTTATGTAATTTAAAATTTGTTTTAATTGCTTAAAAAATACATCTTCCTCTCTCCTATTCCAATATATTGTAATTAATAATAGGTTTTCCGTTACTAATTCTGTTGCGCAAATCTCTATAATATATTCTATCGTCATATTAGTAATATCTCTTCTCTCTATTGACTCTACATGTTCTGGTAGTAATATGCAAACTCCACCACCGACTCTATTCTTGCGACAGTATGAAGCTGCAAACTTGTATCCACTGATTTGTGTAGTTTCAAGCTTTTCCGTTGATAGCCAGGATTCGGAGATGCATATAGCTTTGAAATGTGGCGATTGGTCAATGAATGCCTCTAGTAGATGTTGTTTGGTATAGAGACTCTGCATGTTTTGGAAAAGTATTCTACAACGTTGATCTGTCTCTTCGAAAAAAAGTATTTTTTTTATTTAATATTGGATCTGTTTGATTGTTTTTAAATAGAGTCTCCTTATGGTTTTCTAGTATTTTTTCATGTTGGTTCTTTGTTGTTTCTTTTAATATATCAATTTTTTTTCCTTCTATTAATAGCTGATTATTGCGAATTACCGCATATAATCCTTTTTTGCGAGCTTTTATCATTTCTTCGCGCATTACAACCCTTTGTTTTCGTGAATTTTCATCTAAAAATTCAGATAGAAATAGACCTGTACCACCGAAATAGCATTTGTTCTCCTTAATAATATATTTAGTCATTCTTTTACTTATAAGTTCAATTACTAGTGGTCGATTTTTTAATCCTTTTTTACCCATTCTATACGTATCTTCTATATATCCCAACAAGTCTAAATTCATGATCTCACGAAATAATTCTATTAATCTGCCATTTAAGTCATATTCTGTCTCATTAAAATATTCTGGAAATCCATATAAGACAATTTTTTTGGCATTATTTTCAGTAAAATTATTATTGGCGTCTTTTATCTTACTTTTTAGCTGCGTAATTTCATATTTTAATTTTTCATTTTCTATTTTTATATTTTCTATTTGTGTGTTTATATGCTCTATATCTTGAATTCTTTGTTTGTTTTGTTCCAATAAAGTATTTAATTTGCATTCTATTTCTTTTTTTAAATCTAAAATAGCCTTAGTTACTTCTTTTTCAATAGTATTCTGTATTTCGTATATTATCGATTTATTATTTTCTCTTAAGCGTAACATTATTATTTCACTCATATTATTAATAGTTAATTCATTTTGGGTACAGTTTTGTGGCACTATTGATTGGTTATTTGTGTTGACCGTGTCGCCTAAAAAACTGTGCTCGTCTAATATTGTTGAGTCGTAATTTGTGTATGTTGGTCTTTTCCTAGTGGTAATGTTATTTATCTCTAGAGGTGAGTTTAGTAATTCTATTGTATTTGATTCCTGAGGTCGTATTGGTGTGTCTAAGTTGCCTGTCTTAGGGGTTTTACAGTGACAAGCTTGACATTTCCATGCCTTTTTGGATTTTAGGGACATGTTTTTTACGTAATGATTATATGATATATTGGCGCATTCTAAGTCATATAAGCTATCACATTGCGCACTAATTAGGTATTTGCTGTCTGGTATTTTTTGTTGACATCCAGCACAAATCAGTGTCATTTTTAATCTAAGATTGTCTTGTTTGTAACCAGTTACTCCCTCTAGCGGATACTCTGGAACTTTTTATTGGGTTGACTTGATGTCAAACCTATTACGTGTTAATGTTATGTATTAGCAGTAGGTGGCGCTTATTATAATTTTGTATATTTCAATGATTTGCACTTTTTGATTGTTTATTTCGTAATAACTATTTCATAAGATGTTTACTGTACCTATTTGTTAATACAAGTAAAACTTACTGCCACTTTCGTATCACAATTCGTGTTAAACAGAATGCACATTTGCTATAGACACCTTTAATTTTTGTTTTAACAAGAGTTTGAACGGCGATTCGTTATACACTTGATTTTTTATTGCTTTCACAATGTCCACTGGTTAAAGTTAATGAAACCTTTATTTTATCACTTTAAATCCATTTATATTAAAGTTTTGTTCTATTTTTTTGAACTGATATTCACTATAACTATTTTAAAAACATTTAAATATGCACAGCCGATGTTCACTTGACGCACTGTCGCTCCCTCTTTAAAATTACGCAACGGATTTCGATGCGGTTTTCTTTAATAGACAGAGTGTTTCACGAGGAAGGTTTATATGTATAATGCATGGATACAATAATAGAGGAACAGTGAACATTTTAGAGGCTTTTAACGTGCTGTCTGTGGGAGACGTTTTCAGGTGCGAGCCAGGTCGGGTCGCTGGTTTATTATAAGTATATATAGTGTATATATCATTTTAGTCGGACGCTAGTGGATCCAGTGGAAGTTCAGTGTTGAATGTCCTGGGAGCGAGGAAGGTGGACGCGGAAACAGTACTCCTGTCGTTGGGCTTCGGACCTAGCGAGAAACAACAGCAGTTACAGAGAATTCCCGATAGATTCTTAGTTCCATCGAAGGTTAGAATTCCTCTATTTTTTCTGTATTACTAAGGGTTAATTTTACCAAACTCGGATAATATTTATTCCAAGTATAAATTTGTAATTTACATACACAAGTACAAATTTATACTTGGAATAAAGCTTATCTGATTTTGATGAATTTAGCCCTAACAACTATAGTTTACGCTTTTCCACCACTGCAGTTTGGGCTGGTGCTGATTGTTTATTTATTTATTAAAAGATCAACAGCCAAGGCAATGACATTAGCTTATAGAGTGTTCATGTTAGTCCGATCCTGTATTTAAATAGAACATGTCAAATACAGGAGTCAACCGCGTGTCGGTTTGGGCTCGTTTGTATGATGTATGATCAGCCCGCTTTCCTGATAAGCAGCTCGTTAAAGGCGAGCCAAGCTTACTGTTACTAATACTGTGACCACTAACTAGTTGGTAACCTAGCTCCGTTTTGTTCGGATTGGTACCATCTTCTTACCAGTTCTTGCCGCAACAACGTCAGTGTGTGCCGCTGACGTGATCCGGTTTTGAGGGCTAGGTAGTCGGTAGATTTAGCGGAGTAGCGGATACTTTTTGATAGTAAAGGACTGCATCTCTTCTCTACAAAGTAAAAACAAAGTCGCTTCTCGCAATCTGTACGCTGACACATTTTACTATGTATCGGATTTTTTACGGTTTTCCGTGAACAGATACTCCACAGGAAGTATGTTTGTGTATGATACATGCAAAGTGTAATCTCAAAGTAAGCAAATTATTTATTTACTATGTTCATCATACAAACGCCCGCCCCTTCGGGAATCGATCCCGAGCCTCGCTATTCGTCGAAGTGGTAAGACAACTACGCCCACTCGTCCAGCGAGACGGTCCAGCGAGAGTATAAATAAAAATAAAATAAATAAGAGTTAGAAATAAAAATAAAATTGTTATGATGTCTTCGTCTGCCCCGGTCGGTCTACTTATACTGTTCCTTTTTCAGCTGAAGGGCATAAGCACTGAACAATTTATCAAAGACGAACAATACTCATTACGCATGCACGACTGCGGCATTTTTGGGTACAGAGGACTCACCGGTAAGTCCACCTCAAATAGTCACGTCACCACACGTCTCCGGTCTGGCTAGCGACGCTCATTGGGAATCATACTATCATTTACTTTAGAATAACCGAACTTACCTTGTGAAGTTTACGTTTAAGTATACGAGTATCTTGAACGAAGATGATTAATTTACATTAAAATGTAATATTTTGCTTAAGTGTTCGTATAATGTGTTGCGCCATCTGATTAGCGTAAGAAATCACTTAAAGAGGACGTGAATACGTATTTGCCATTGCTGATTGTGGTAAAGGGACATAAAATAAATGTTTTGAAAATGGATAATATTGTATCGTAGGAGTTGACGCACGCTTCGTTGCTGACGATAATATCTGTAATCCACGATTGTATTTATAGTGACTCATTCAAATCTGAAAGAGATGTATTTTTAATAGTGTTAATGGGTAAATCAATTTATTGTTTTTTTTTTTCAAAATATGAACTGAATACTTGATATAAAATGTTACCAGCTGTGGGCCTGCCTTCCGTGACTCGGCTGTAGTTGAATTGAAATGGTTGTGGTGCGAGTGCGATTCCTATACAAAAAAGATGCAAAAACATTATATGAGCCAACTATTTTACATAAATAACTCAATAGAAAGAAGCGAAATCTTTACATACACATAAAAAAATTTGGGGTGTCTGTTTGTAATATTGATAAACTTATATTTATTAAATGCATATGTATGTAAAGACGGTACGTATACCAAAATAACTTTTTAACGTTTTTAGTCCGTCTGTCTGTCGGTCTGTCTGCCTGTTTGTTCCGGCTAGTCTCTGGAACGGCTGGACTGATTTTGATAGACTTTCACAGGCAGATAGCTGATGTTAAAGAATTAGGGTTTCTTACAAAAAAATAAAATTCATAAAATGTTTATGAAAACCCACGCGGACGAAGTCGTGGACACAACTTGTTCTTCCTAGATAGAAATGTGAAGATTGTGATAAATATTTAATTTCGATATATTTGGTGCCTCTGTGAAAGTTTGGAGATGTTCTTTTGTGTAAATATTAAAAGTATATTACATTAATGGCACCCGCACAGATCTCTGTAGGCCGGGCCGAAAAGGTGACTGCTAGAGGACGCCGAAAGGTATTAAGTTCGCCTTTTGTACAAAACTATATATTCAGTGTATTTACAAAAAAGTTTAATAAATAGGTAATTAAATTACACAAATTATATGTAACATTGTTTTATTGTATATTTATAATAGTTTTCACTTAGAAATCGAACCACCGAACTTACTTTTATTTTTAAATACACATGAACAATTTCAGTTGTGAAACCGCTGTGATATTGTAGCTTCAAACTCATCCCAGCCAGCTTCTCAATTCGTTTGTACTCTTTGTTTGTGACGCCAGAGCCCCGACCCCTATTAACTGATTTGGAAAATTCCTTTTTGTTCGGGAGAGTGTAACTTCCTATTTGGTCCCAGTTAAATTTAAAAGGAAAAATATCAGAGTAGTTTTCGTAAAAAAAGTATATATCTAACATAATAAGGATAATATGTTCACATGTTTTTTTTATAATAATGGAAGGCAAACAAGGAAATCCGTTTGGACTTCACACAGTGCCTCTTGAAACTCACAGTGCCTATACACCTCAAAGGTGGTAATTGTGCGTTGCCAGCCTGAGACCGGGATGTTAGGCTTCCTTACCTTCCAAACCGGAACGCCCTATTGACAAGTACTGACGTTTTGGCGGCAGGAATAGGTAAGACGGTAGTACCAAAGCGGGCGAGCCGCTGCGAAACTCTACTACCTAAGTAAGTGATAAGCATTTAGCGCGCGTTTTAGCTACACGCGTTTACATGGTTATTTTATTTTAGTGAATTTTAAGCGTTACCGCCGCTTGCGAGAAATATCGGAAAAACTTAAAAATTTATATTGACGTTGTATCATGAGTGGGGTTTGAGTCCACACCTTCGGATTCCAGCAGGGTTACTCTCCAAACTCGATCCCAACAGAAAATTGAAATTGTGATCGGATTTATGCCATTTGGTTTTTGGTTTGTTGGTTAGGTGGTTTGGGTTGACTCTTGAAAACCATACTAGATCAGTTTGGCAACTTTGTTGCAAGCGGCGAAGTCAACAGAAAGTTGAACATGCACTGTATTTCAATCCCACGGTCGGGTTGGGATTGGTTCAAGAGTAGCCGTGCAGGCCAACGTGCTACATGTGCACACCGCAGAGCGCGAGAGTTGCCCGCCGAATTAACCTTTACGTTTAAACTACATTCCGGGTATAAAAACCATCAATTGGTAGAAAAATGCAAGTAACTGTAGTCTAATGTTAAATCACTCCCTAACATAAAATAAAGTTTATATCTTTAAGACTACGCTACGTATGTTGATCATAATTTTAAAGGTTCTGAATGAGCTGTCTGTGTGAGACATTGTGCAGACAAATATGCTCACCAGTATCGGTTTTGCGCCCGTGCGACCGGCTTCACTAATCATTTATAAAACGCTCCAATGCCTCAATGCCTGATTTCGATTGATGTCTGTTTTTCGTATGCGACTGAATATTGTACTTGATTGAATCTTCATGAGATATTAATATCAATTTATTTGTATAACTTGAAGGTCGTTTATTCATTCGTCGAAATATCGTCTATTAAATTGATAGTACGTCGTCACGTACACTTTGATTTTTTAAATGTATATGTATACATTCATTTTGTTATATATTTTGGCGACAGAAATAAGTGTGCATTGTCTCCATCCGGGCAAGTTGTTGCGGGGGACTTTCCCAGCACTGGTCTTAATAGTTATACCATTTAACCTGACTCCTCTTTCGAATTATATGGCAAGAAGGGGGCCGGTCCTCTAAGTCGAATACTACTACCACGTCCATTAACTACGTAAAGAGATTTTGGCGATGTTTCGACCCCCTCTACCTGGTGAGATATCATGAGAATTATACCCCTTCTCACGTGAAATTTTGCAAAACGTGTATTTTAGAAAAAAAGTTATTCTGTAGTGAGGTGGGTTTGTTGTAAACATCGAAATAGCCTAGTCGTCCCGAGATGGGCAGGCGGCGGCCGCCGCGGCGGGTGTGTGTGTTCCTTCGTGAGATTATATTATTGTGCTAGCTACAACCCGCGACTTCACCCGTGTGGCTCTTTATACACAGTTAATGATTTTATTGTTTAGTATTGTAGTGCATATACATATACGTTTAATAAAAAGACAGCCCCGGGTCTTCAAATGTTGATAGGCGGGACAAACATTGAAAAATGCCTCACCTATCTACTTGTATTTATTTTTACTTTTATCAAAAAAATCTATACCGTCACGCCCATATGTCCTCGAAAGAGTTGATAGATACCTCTACCTACGCATTTATGCATACCTATATCGGTTAATCGTGGGTACATACATGTAAAAAGTCATAGAGAACAGGTTACCCGACCCGGGAATTGAACCCGAGACCTCTCGCTTCGAAGTCGGATACCCCCCTACTCGACCAGAGAGGCGAGCTTTAACATCTGTGTAATTTCAGCTATTGGTATCCTCTAATGGATCGACATTTGGACAAATGCTTTCCAGACATAATGCATCCATCATTCTTTCTGTTTAAGGCTTAGACATGAACATATATACATACATACATATCTTCACGCCAAGTCCCTTACAGGGTAGGCAGTAAGTATCGAGTGCCAAGTGTCACGACTCCAAATGAATACTTAGACATGAACGTATAGAATAAATATTTTATACACAATATTATGTATACCTTCACACTAAGTCTCTTGTAAGGTTAACAGAGAGTATTGATTGTCAAGTGTTACGCTTTCTATATTCTTATTCAGCTTACTCCAATTCTCTTGACATACAAACACGCCAGTTTCGGGCACCATGAACATATAATACACAAGTACAGGATACAATTGCAAGGATAATACACAAACGATTTGTTCGCAAAATGGTTGACATTTGGAGACCCGGCCGTCCACATCCGCATTATACATCAGCTGTTTTCTCAATCTTGCATTTTCGATTCTTTTCGCTTGACCGAACCCGCTGGGAGCATGCCTTTTCTCATACTTACACCGATACTTTCATTTTCAATCGCACTGTTTCTCTGAATGAGATTGCGAATGGCTTTCTCAATTAGCTTATAAACTGTGCGAAACGGGTACCTGAAACCGACTCTTACACTGGTAATTGCTTTCAGCTATTGCTAACAGTTGATACAGATAGGTGCACACTCACAGTATCGGTTTGTGTACCGCTACTCTCCAAACAAAATCCTCGTGGCCTTAGACGGGTGTGACGATAAAAGTCTGCAGATTGGAACGAAATGCGACACTTCTTTTCATCCTATCCTTTGCGAAAGGTATGCTTCTCTAAGGGGTATGGAGGTAATAGGGTATGGAGTAGTTTATCCCACGCTCTGACGTTGTAAGGCACGATAAAGCTCAGCCATTGTTTGGGGCCGACTGTCGAAAGGCTACAACAGCTGGCATATTCTACCTGGCTCTTATTAGGCTCGAGCACATAAGTCTCCGAATACTCTAAAGCTAAAGAGAGCCTATAGTCGAGACGCCAATCTTGTAAGACAGCGATACGCAGGACTAGATTCAACCTTATTAGCCGGATTGGTTCCAAACTCGCCTCTTACACTACTGGGAGTGAGTCATTTTGGTTCTTGGCAGAAGCGGTTGAATCCAACTATAATCGGCCATCCCCCACTATTGCTTTAACCAAATGGTACACGGGCCCATTTTGCGGAGGAGAAAGTCAATTTATTTGCTGTGTCTCTTGTCATCTCTATAGCCTTTGACAGAATGTGGCATGCAAGCATTTAAGCAAGCTTCCCTCATTTCGTATCCTTCCTGGCTTTTGCACTTGGATATCAGACTTCCCGAGTTTCCGCCCCTACTATTAATTCGAGAAGTCCTTGATGGCTTCCCCTCTGCTTTTTCAGCTATCGACGCTGGAGTTTCGTAGGGGTCGGTCCAGTCCGCTATTCTTTTCTTGCTGGAAATAAACGATCTGCTTGTATCCATCATTTTGACATACGCTGGCGACAACACAGTAACGAACAGGTACATGACAAATGCAAAGGCCAATAAGGACAATATTCAGACTTATCGACAGAATATTAATTTGTTTATTTAATTGGTGACCCTGCTCTGAATAACGCTAAACTACAGAGCCTTGAACACGGGCGTAGAGTAGCTCAATTGTCGGTCTTCTATAGAATACTTTTCGATGAGTGTGCGAAAGAATTATACGATATAATTCAGTTGTTCCACGTCGGCGATTGTTCCTCCTTTATGTAATAGATATTCTACTTATCCGAACGTAGCGATTCGTTCTTGTTTTTTCCAATGCAAACAGCCAAAGAGCGGAATTCACTGCCTGTAATTATGTTATTCCGTAATGTTATAAGCTAGCCAACCACGGTAAAATTTCGTTTTAATATTTTAGTTTTTTAATATTTTGACCTTTATTTTATTTATTTTAATGGTAATTTCATTTTGACATGACGCAATATTAATCATTTGGTATTTAGTGGTAATAGGGATTGGTTTATTATGTTCTGTTGTAATTATGATTTTATATACTCTGGTTATATGTTAAGAAGATACTAATAAAATAACATGTAATATTTTAAGTATAATAGTCCAATAGTACATAGTCAGACATTGTAAAGTATACCTTTTTCATTTTTTAAGTTAATTATATTATTGTGGTAACACAGAAAAAACTTGTTGCTACCGGGTGGGCTATTGTTTGTGAATATATAATTTCAAGTTCAAGCCCTGAGGATGTTTTTATGTAAAACGAAACTAGTTGTTTAAGAAATATTTTAATATAATAACAATCATAATAAAGTGAAGCAAGTACAAGTGAAGTGATCGTGTTGACTGTGACGCATGAGGCGCCGAAGGCCTTTGCCAAATTAACAAAAACGCCAAGGCACTTCAATTTACTATCAAGACTTTTCGCTACATGACTCACCAGAGTATCCACTGCATCATCAGTAGGTTTTTTTTCGTCTAAATCTGTATTGATTACCGGATAATAAATTATTTGATTCTAAATAATGTACTAATCTAAAATTAATATTTTTTTCAAGAACTTTAGCCAGTACATGAAGTAGTGATATAGGACGGTAATTGAAAATAAAATCTACTTCACCTTGTATATATATATAGAGATATTACTACGGATTATTTTTATCATTTTGGGAACAAACCCGAGGAGATACCTTAGTTGCATATGGCTTGGGCCAGCAGATATTTGTGAAAATTGATCAAAAACGGTTTTGTAGTATCGGAGTCCATCGCGGAGGAACAACTTGACACATGATTTATTTATATTAAGGTTTATTATGGTTAACCATTAGCATTTAGAGACAGAGTACGAAACGAGATTATCAGACAGAAGACCAAAGTTACTGACATAAATCAGAAGTGTAGCAAATTGAAGCGGCAGTGGGCTGGTCACATCTGTCGCAGAACCGATGGTCGGTGGAGTAAACGGGTTCTCAAATGGTGGCCACGGCTTGGTAAACGTAGTATTGGACGCCCTCCGTCCAGATGGACTGACAATTTAAAAAGGGCAACTGGTTGTGACTGGATGATGAAAGCGGGAGATCGTGTCCTGTGGCATACTTTGGGAAAGGCCTACGTCCAGCAGTGGACTGCAATAAGCTGACGTATGTATGTATTTCGATTGATCATCCATATAATAGCATTCTAAAGATTGACTATTGAAATAGTTTATATAACAACCGGATCGAAATTTTAATCAAAAATCGGCAAGAATTGAATAAGATCGCTTTTTGACATTGGACAACACAATTAAGTACATGGCATTATTATGAACTTCTTAATCTAATAGGTACTGAAAACATAAACAAATTGTAATTTTTCAATAGTTTTCTTATTACAATTGTTTTCCTAGAAGGCCATTTTGAAATTAACGTTCAACCTTTCATATTGACGCAAGATTTCAATAAAACTGTAAAGACCACTCTAGACCACTAGAACCCGGGACCTAAGCGGCTAGCGGTCTTAACAGTCGACAGCCGTACCGCTACACCACATAGGCGATTATCTGTATAGACTACGTAATAAAACTTTTTAACTAGAACAAAAGTGTTCCTGACGTGATAAATATTTCTAAAATGTGAGCAAAGCGTCGGACAACAGCGAGTATTTATAACGTCAAGGAATAAAAGCGATCAATGTCAATACATCAAACCTAAACTAGCCATGTCAGGCGGCTCCGCCCACAGATTAGCGGAACTATTAGACACATCTGCCTCTGTTGAACGCCTTGTGGACATTTTTTACACTATGCCAAAGTTGGAGAGATTTTATTTTCACTAGTCCTGCCAAATCACATGTATTTGCAAATTAGCGTCGTTTTTAACCGATTTAAAGTAAATAGGAGACTATATTCTACAATATGTTTTAGGGTTCCGTGCCTCGAAAGGTCAAAACGGAACTCATAAGGATGACTTTATTTTTCATTCGTCTTTTTTTATAGCAGAAGGAGGCAAACGAACAAGTAGGTCATCTGATGGTAAGTGATTGGGGGCATCACAATTGCGTTGCTGATCTATTAAAAACCAGCCCCTAATGGGGAAGGAGAAGTGGGCCTCCGGGACTTTCACATACAAGACGAAACGCAGCAGCAAGCTGCTACTTCACGCTGGTCTTTTGTGAGAGAGTGGTTCGTTCCCCGGACATGCCGGCCCATACGGCTACATACAGTAATGTGTACATAGCATTCCACTATCACTTTTTTAGTGTAGATCTAAAGATGCTGTAAAAAGCGTAACCAGTTGGCTAGTCTGTATAAATTAAAAAATATATTTGTGGAACAGTGCAAGTGTATTAATATGAAACAATGGATAGCCAAAGCTTAAAAATTAGTTTAGAAAACGCGCAACAGAATTACCGCCATTATCTATGAGATGGACTCATTACAGTTATTACTGTATCAATTGAGTCAATTCATAGTCGGGAGTCGGGACTGTACAGCCCCTTATCAAGATCCAATTACTTTATAATCAAGTACCTACCTAATAGGTACTAGTGCGATTATCGTATACTCAATTGTTA
This sequence comes from Caria ino melicerta, assembly GCA_018237365.1. Classification (NCBI taxonomy): domain Eukaryota; kingdom Metazoa; phylum Arthropoda; class Insecta; order Lepidoptera; family Riodinidae; genus Caria; species Caria ino. Next base: position 19,071 of record DVZN01000058.1, read on the forward strand.
GTTATTGAATTATATTAATCTAATCGTATTTGCGATTTATCGACAAGATTTGTCACCGTTACGATGGAATACAATGCGTTATCAGCCTTTGTACTTTGATAAAGAGCAATATTTACTTTTGCAAGAATAATATGCAATGAAATATAAGCTTAAAAAGATTGCAATAAGGACTACAATCCCATGTGCCATGGAATATTTTAATGGGCAAGCCATCAGTCTTTTAATACAAGGTTTCTCAAAGTGGGGTACGCGCACCAGGGGGGTTTAATCTAATTTAAATTTTAAAGTTTGGAAATAGTGATTATCTTTAATCATCATCATACCAGGAGGAAGTTATCTACCTATGAAAAACAGGGAGGAAGGGGTCAAAATCGGTCAAAATTATGTGACGTTATAACGTCACACAATTTTGGTGAATGGCCCCTAATAGGGGTCCGTGTAACAATAACTTTGAGAAACCCTGTTTTAATATATCTGCCGCCGTAAAAATTAGTTTTAAGTTAGATTGCAATAAAGACTACAATCCTTCAGCAAGAACAATTTTGATAGTATGTATGTGATATGAAGTGCCATGGAATATTTAATGGGCAAGCCATTAATCTTTTAATATATCTGTCGCCGTAAGGATTAGTTTTAATGTTCCTTTGTCCATTGAATCCATTAAATTAAACTATGAAGGTGAAGATAATAATGAATGTGGGGAATATATTTGAAGATATGAATGTGGGGAAAGCTAGGCAAGTGTGTAGGAGTCGTAACACTTGGCACTCGGTATTCTCTGCCTACCACGTAAGAGACTTGGCGTGAAGATATATATGTATGAAGGTATCCAGCCAAGTGCCCTGTAGGTTTCCGACGTTGGCTCTGAGTGCTTTCGAAGTAAATAAAATTCTTATTCTGAGTAACCATGACATTGCCCGGGATTGAAATGTGCCCGAAGTGGCGATAGGCTTGCCACCTATCACATCA
>DVZN01000059.1:0-20037 GCA_018237365.1 Caria ino melicerta
CCACTCCAAAGAATGAAAAAATATATAAGAATTGTAATAGTAATTGTAAATATATAAGAATTGTAATCGTAAAAAATATATATCAGTCTTCCTACTATTAAATAGGGTAAGGTATGTTCGATATAAATTAACATTACTATTGTAGCTACAATTTCTTTATTTATATATTTTAATTTACATTTTACCGTAATAAATTACGAAAAAATCTTTTGTGTAAACTGAGTCTTAAGGCGATTGTACACATTCCTTTTGAATACATTTTTGGAGCAATTAAAAATGTCGATATGAGCAAAAAGCTTATTATAAGTTGTGGGCAAACGTAATGCAATACAGTAAGACTTATAATTTGTTTTCACTGTAGGTACATAAAATAAAGTGGTATGTCTGGTACGTTACCCAGGGACTCTTAATTTTAAAATTAAATTTGTTAGTGGGCGACAATTAGTACCCATGCATATTTCATATAAAAATACCACATCGTGTAAAATACGTCTGTGATGTTTTCTAAGAGAGAAAGAAATAATTACTAGGGCTAAACTTGTATTTAATATACCTGTAAAATTTGTTATGTATTCGTTCTAATTCATATTCATATGTTACGTAATGAGGATTCCAAATGGTACTGCAGTTTTCAAGAACGCCACGGACATAACCAAAGTAAAGTACCCTTATACAGTCGACATCATTTAAGTATGCGTTCTACATGATTTGAGAAACTTAACTTGTGGTCGAGAGCAACGCCAACGTCCTTTAGAGTGTAATCAAATAAGATAGGGCACGTACTCCTTATAAATGAGATAGTAACACCTTTAGAAATATTGGCGTCAATTCTATTCTCAGAGTAATAATGGGATAAAAAGTCTAATTCACTTTGAAGTACAGTGCAATCTTGACGGACTTAATAACAGCATATACATTTTTGTCATCCGCGTATAGTAGGAACCGAGTGTATGTAAACCCAGGATTGGTCCCTAGGGAACATCACACACAGTTACATAGTCAGGACGATATCCACCTAATACTACAGCTTGACTTCTATTCTTAATATAGAATTAAACCAACGTAATGGATTGCCTTGTATACCTAGCTCGTATAGCTTACGAAGAAGGATGACATGGTCAACACGATCGAAGGCTTTCTCAAAATCGGTGTATATCACGTCTACCCGTGAGTTATAGCCCATTTCGTCGGTAACGTCAGAAATGAAAATAGCAAGATTAGTTTTAGTTAAGCAACCTTTAGTAAAACCGTGTTGCTCTTCAGGAATACCCTGGCAAATGACGGAGTATATAGATGTAAATACAGCTTCTTCAAAGTATTTACTCAGGACATTCAAGATTGAGATTGGTCGGTAATGCTGTATTTCTCTTTTTTTAACCCTTCTTGTGTATCAGTACAATATAAGCTTGCTTCCAAAGAGAAGGAAATACTTTTGAACTATGAAAGGGAAAATTATGAAAAAAAAAATGGAATTATAGAATTCAATAAAAGCTTTAAATGAAAATTAGTTTAAACAAAATCGATTACGTAGGTAGTTTAGGAGATATAGAATAATTTTGATAAAAATATCGTTCGAATTGGGATCGACGCCGGCGCACATAACACGGGCTGTTGGTGCTCCTACACTGATGGTGGTGGTAATATATGTTTTTGCTGCTACGAAACCCTTCATAGGCGAGTATGACTCGCTCTTGGCCATTTTTTCAAATTTGGTTGTACACAATAAAGAGTTCATATTCTACTCGTTTTTTTACTTTAAATAATTTATGTAGACCAAGCATTTGTCTGTATGCCTCCATCGGTTGCTTTCTATTACGTCCCGTGTTATCTATGTATTAAACATTTTAGTAATGTAAAACGCAGGTGCAGCTTCGCGGGTCTACGTAAATCAAGTCACATTAGCAGTACAATACAATAGCAAGTGTTAATTGCCATTTGAATAATTACTCGCGAATTCCTCGAAATCACCAAAGCTGCAAATATGGAGTCCAATGAAATGATTACCAATATGTCATTATATCAACACGGCAATATCAAAGCTATACCAGCTATACATTCAAAATGATGTACGTGAATAGAACAAATTACCCAACTTTTTTGGTTTTTTTTGATCATTAATTAGTTATATATATATACTCTACTCAAATCCACTCCACAATACTACTCCACTCTACTTTACTGTACTAATGCCCAATGTGCAGAATTCCTTCTTCTACACCTTTATTACATATAGGTATAGATATATTTTTATTTATTTTGTTTTTATAAAAATGAATTTTATTTAATTAGCCGTGTACAAAGTCTACCTATCTCTTATTTTTTAACTTCCCACTAAGAATATTGAAAATTTTCAATAGTGAGGTTTTTTTTTGTTTTTGCCGTTTGTTTGTTTGAGGTTTGTTTTTGCCTCGATTTTCGAAAATCGAGATTTCACCAGAGCTTCACGTTTTGAGGTCCCCGGAAACGATTCTATTTTTAGTGTGGTGCCCAGATGTATGTATATACTCGATAACAGCACGCTATATACCCGGTTATATACCCGGCTGTGTGTGTGTGTGTGTGTGTGTGTGTGTGTGTGTGTGTGTGTGTGTGTTATGTTTGTGTGTGTGTATTTGGGTGTGTGTGTGTGTGTGTGTGTGTGTGTGTTTGTGTTTGTGTGTATGTGTGCGCGTGTGTGCGCGTGTGTGCGCGTGTGCGTGTGTGGTGTGTATGCGTGTGTGCATGTGCGCGTGTGAGTGTGTGAGTTTCGGGAAAAAATTGGTGTCACTTGATTGTATTTATAAAAACTTAGATTTTCAATACAATTCCAGTTGATTTTAATGTTGTTGGTATAGTGGACTGGAGGGGAGTGAAGTGGGGTAGGGCGGAATACATTGCAGTGGAGTTGAGTCAAATGGATCTGATTGGAGTTTGTTTATGCGACATATAGTGGGACTTTAAAATCTTACTTGATATTTAGATAATAAATAAAAACTTGTGTGAACAGCTAATCGTACATTGTCCTGTCATCATTTGGCTTGAATACTTAAATTTTAATAGATGAATTCGCAGACTTTCTGAGAAATTTGGAAATTTAAGTCAGTCATATAACTTATAGTCTGGTTCAAGTTTGTCGCGTCAGTGGCCAGTGCCGCTCACACGATATTATTATGTGATTAACTCGCTACAAGTAAAGTCGGAGTCGGACATTTCCATAATGTGTTTAGACGAGCTTGAACAAGAACAACTAGCCCTCATTACTGTATCCGGCCGTAGATTCACAGGCAGTCAGCGAGTAGACCAGTTTTATATTGCAAACTTTAACGAGCGCTAATACAAAATATAATTATCCCCCTGTAATGAAAAACAGGGAGTAAGTGCATCATCATATTGTCTTAGTAAAAGGCAACGCTACCTATACTCGATAAGTATATCTGTCTTACTACGGACAACTGAACATACCGATAACCGATTCAAACTTACCCACAAAAATGTACGACGGACAGACAGCATCATCACCAGTTCAGAGCAGTAGATGTCGTGGGTACAATCTGCACTGTGTAAACAAAGAGGAAAGATAAGGTGTTATACTTTTTATTTCTAATTGATCAAATCAATAATAATAAATAATAAACATCCCTGGACAAATGTCACATATTGATCTAACCCCAAAGTAAGCAAATTATTTGCTTGTGTTATGGGTGTTTGTCAACGATATATACATAGAAATACATACATATATACATACCAGGATAAATCTATAAAATACCCAGACCTATAAAACCCAGTCTACATTCATCACACAAACGCTTGCCCCCGTCGGGAATCGAACCCAAGCCTCGTTATCTATCGACATGATAAAGCAAGTACGCTTACCATTTGGTCAGCTTGACGTTCAATCAAAGACAAACAAATACAACGAATAATTGCATATTCTCGTTGTTTAGGAGTACCTAATGCTACATTTTATCAAAATCGATTTAATAGAAACCAAACTATAGATGGGTGGAGCCACTGGGAGGTGCTGGTCTACCTACTGTGGATACGTTTATGTAGGTCATGTAAGCATATAAACATGAAAGAAAGAAAGAAACAGTTTATTCAAGACAAAAGATGTATACAAAGGAAAAAATACAAAAAATCAAGTTGTAATTAAGTACCTAACTAAAGTATTAAATAGAAATGAAAAACTTAGCCTATTATTTCTAACAAATGAGGTCAGGATCATTGCCGTGTACATGTTGCCTGAAAAGGTCTAACTCAGCATGGTGCTGTAGGTGACTAAGGCGCTAATTTTTATTAATTGACGCAATATGGCTTTATTTGGACAAAATCCATCCAAGGGTTGTAAAGCGGTTGAAATAAAGAATAATAAAAAAGTATTCACGCTCATCGTTAAACGATGTTATGTCTGTCATCACAACACAAACTGAAAAACCTTATAAAACAAATCGCCGGACCTTTGTATTGAACATAGAACTGCGTCGTCCTAGTTTTATCCCGTTTCAGTATAATATAGTATCGGGATCGGCCACCTCGTCTACGAGATTTGCGCCAGTTGTGACACAGTGCGTCTTTCATCTGACCTCTGTAATCGGGAAGAGAAACCTGACCCAATCCTAGATAAGGTCGAATTCAAACACAAGACTTTTCTTAACAACGTTTTTTATCACTCAGAAAATTTAATCAAATTTTAAAAACCGGTGCATGACTATCGGAATGGAAATTCTAAACATAGGACCCCGCGGCTACATTAATACATTATTACTTACAAGATATAGAACAGAGGAGCCCATTCCTTATTCAACGATAGTAGGTACTACCATTAGATACACCAGTAAGAAAAAGAAAATTTTTAAACTATATACACGTCATATGAAACTATATAACTACATGTGGAGTCATACGCAGTCGGCAGGCGTAAGATTCCCAGGTATGTTTATATCTATAAAAATTACATCGTTTATATAGATATGATATATATCTAACGACAATCAGCGATATAAAAGTTGCTGTCTGTCTGTGTTATCTAATTTATAGGTTCAGGCGTTTGCAAAAAATATCACCATTATTTAAATATGACAATTACCATATTATTATTGTAATAACCATAAAATATTTTTATTCATGCAATGGGGAGTGTATACAAGGAGCTTTTATTTCATTCACATGGAATCGGCTTGGCAACGAGCCGTGTTGTAAGACTGGCTGCTATTCAAATTTCTGGTGGTGACACTCGTTTTGAATACGTTACCGTCATCGAAACTCGGGTGCCAACTATTGCCACGGGCAATTCTTTCACCATTACCTAAGGTTAAGTCGGGATCAAAGGTTAGTGTTTAAATAAGAATTTAAAAGCATTTTTTGGATTATATAATGATTTATTACAATTAGGTATAAAAGATTTATCGCAGTGATAAGGTGTGCGGCAAGACACAAATATGTATTTCTTTAACAAATATTGATATAGTCTAACATAATATGGAGATTTATATATACCTACAACTCATTAATGATAAATTTTATGTAAATATATCATGGCATCAGAATTCCAGAACCGACTAAAAATTCATAAAATATGTCTGTGCTCACTAATGTCAAAATCAAGCTAAATTTCGTTTATCTTACATCTAGTCTGTAAGTGGTAGGTACTTGTAACGGATCGATATTCTGAGCCACCACCAACGCTCGGCCAGGAGTTATAGCAAAGATTAATTGTAATGCTGTTTGCGTTTAAATGGTCACACTGTCAGCACCTCTAGCGGATAACTGAATTAAAAACGTTTACGATTTAGCTCCATACATATTGATCATCTAAACGAAAACTCAATAGTGAAGTAAATCTGTGTGAAATCTCACAATATATTTATCAATTATCATCATCTTTATATAGGGATGTCAACATTATTATACTGTTTTTCATTACATTTTAGTTTTACTGTTGAACAAAAATAAAGTATACAATACACTGTTTTCAGCATAGACATGCTAGACGAACACTAAAATAGTCTTACACCCTTACATTTACAGAAAGAGTTTTTTTTATTATAATGAACATAAAGTGGCGGGAAGACAAAAATGTAGCTTCAATTAATGCAATAAAAATGAGCTCCTTATTTATTTTATTCATAGTTTTGATTGTGGTTAAGCTTATGTAACTTTTACAAATGACTCTAAATTGATAGTTGCGCAAGAAAAATTAAAAATAATAAAATACTGTTCATGTTTGTCAAATACTGTTTATTTTACTTTTTAGACCTAAATATTATTTCTTAAAAAAAGTTGGCAGCCCTAACGCTACAAATTATGAGGTATCGCCAATGAAACCGCCCATAAAGCTGTTGCAGGAGAGATGTTATCGTATGGCACCATGTTAATAATTTTGTGCGTAAACATAAACAGATCAATTTATTTTCCAATTAGAACGCGAGCGCAGCGATAAATAAAGTTGTCAACTAATACCGGTAAATATTGAACAGAAAACTATCCAATTTAGCCACGGTGTGGCCATAGATCATCGCTCTGCGGGACGACACGTGCGTGACGGGGTAAGCTAGTGATGTGACTTTAGGTCTATTTACTACTTGTAGGCGCATATTAACGTTCGAGTAATACGATGTGATTAAAATGGTACCCTAGTGGTGCCTAAGTTGATTATTGCCCTTTTTTATTAAAAAATATCCAAACATAAATTGTAAGTAACAATGCAGTATACTATGTTATTAATATCTAATCCAAAAACTCCTAACTAAAAAGTATGTTAAAATCTAAACACGAACTTAATCTGTAGTGACACAGACGAATCTGAGAGAAATATATTTTTTAATTTGTATAGACTCTTGCAAATACATTACAAAACAGTTGTGAGCAACCAATTGACTTCCGTTTTTGCATTGTTATACATTTAATATAGCGCCGTTGTATTTGAAAAAGTCATTTGATCAACAACTTATTCGTAATTTGTTTAAAAGTATTGGAATAAAATGGAAATAGCTTAACATCACTAGGGGTAATGTGATGAACGCTCGGCACGCGCGGAATGCCGGGGTGGAACTCTGCGGTGTAAACGCGGCGCAGGAGGTTTCGGGTTAACTGATTTACGGCTCAACCAACTTAAAAATAGGTGACATTGGTGATTTAGTTAATTGAGTTGTATTTGTACGATGTTATTAACGAGAAAATGATTTAAATTTTCATAATATGTATACCTACTAGTAATCTACACATATAATAAAACAGTAACTCAACTGAGTCTGAACATGAAATATTTTTTAAAAACAATAACTGTTAAATATTGTATACGGAATAGAGAATCCTAAACAAAGGTTAACAAAATTTTGTATGTTTGTCTGTACGCAAAATCTACTGGACGGATTTTTATCAAATGTTGTAAAATTTATAGCCCGGGTCAACATTTAGGATACTTTTTATTCCAGAAAAATCCTTCTTTTCCTCAGGCTCAGGCTGACAATGCACCAATACCGCCTTTGGTACGTATTGATGGCATGCATTTCTGACCACCAGGAAATCCGTCTGCTTCCGATCTCGGATAGAAGGCGGACCACCGGCGATGTTGTAAAAAAATGTGATCAAATCTTTTACTGGTTCTCAGATCTGTTCCTGTACCTACTCCTAGGTTGGCCATCGTGACATACGATATATTTAAATAGGTAGGTACATGTATAATTAGTATTTATATTGATAGCTTTAAAATGACTAAAGTTCCCAAATTAGAGTAAAAACACGTGTGAGCTTATTTTAAAAAATTCTAAAATTGACAAAATATTTTTAAATCAGAGGAATAACTTGAATGGTTAGCGTACACGCATAACGGCCCCGATGAATGACAATATTCCGTTCGACACACCCATTTCAAATGCAAGCTATTCGCTTTTTTACTTTGGGGTAAATCACTATTGATTGAAATTTCGTTCATATCTATATATGAACGAAATTTCAATAGCACAAGTGACCTTGGTCTAGCGACAATATTGAAACGACGCGGACGAGATAAAAAAAAGTAAGTTATAAGGTACGCGCGCCGAGCCGCCGGAATCGTTTTTATTCACTCATAGCAATCGGCAGTTCAAAAACTAGTAGCATAAGTAGTATTTAACTCACAAAATGGGGAAACCGATCACAACTAAATAATATTGTCGTTACGCGTTAAATTCTAAATGTCAATAATTTAAATCCTCTTTATAAATAAGTAGACCCAATTCAGCTGCCTTTGAAATAAATGATGATTGTAATTGACTAACATAATGTGTTCCCGGTAGCAAACATTTAATGACGAACACACCAAGTTGGAAAATTTGTTATTTTTTATGGTTTCAAAAAAAGCAAACGGACATGCAGCTGTTAAAAGCGGCTGTGTTTAGAATGAAGCAAAATTTGCTGACATATTAGCATTAACTCGATATTTTAATCAGTAATAAGCCGTCACAAATTACTATATTTGCAAGCTGCACTTGTTCATTTAGACTTTGAAAAATATATTAGTGTAAACCAATACATGTTTATTTTAATGTTGAACTTCCATGGATTGCATCCGACGCATGTAAATAACATTTTTCACATTTTAATTTATAATTTATTACTAGTAATTAATTGTATTATTTTAATTTGAAACCAAAACAGTGCTAAAAAGCCCACTGCGTTTCTTTTTACCGTGTTGGGCCGAGTTTTCGATCAGACATGCTGTTTTTTTGGGGAAATTGTTTAGCAGAAATCAAGTTATGGCTATTACAATTATTTTCTGGTCCCCACACTAGGCTGAGAGCCTGTCCTATGGGGGAAATACTACGTTTACATAAGTTAGCTTACGGCCAAATATCAAAGCTGCTAATTACTCTAAGGACAAAACCAAGGTCTATGACAATGTATGACTCTAGTTCCGAAGTATCTACGATAGACGCGAGTGCCGGCACATACACTTATAAGGTCGAGTCCGTCGCGGCGGTCAGACATAGATATAGCATCAGTCTCGTAGTAAAATCGCCTCTACCGCGACCCAAGGAAGTCTACCTTTACAAAGATAACAGAGAATGCATTATTACATATCGTTGGATGGCGCCGCCATGCAGATTAAGTATGGCTACAATATCGTTAGCTGTTTCAAGTCCGCATTCCAAACGGCAATCACAACTCGAAACAATAACTCTCATTGAGCATGTTATACTCTCGCGTACTGTCTTAAGCCTAAATAGAAAGCCATATCTAAGAAGTATTTTAGCCTGGAATCATTGTGCTAATAAATTATATAATATCTATATTGACATTAGATATAGCAACGAATGTTAAAACTTTGATCGTATAATCTGCTGCTCATATTTCAGAGCATTACTATTGCCAATCTATACATATAATAAAAGTGTAGAAGGGTGAATTCGATACATTGAAAATATTTTCAAAGAAATCAGTCCGAATGACTAAAAACGGGCATGAGATTTTCAGAATTTTGTCTGTCTGTCTGTACCCCGGCCGCGGTTTACGCCGAATCTACTGGACCGATCGTAACAAAATTTGGCTGGCGCATACTTTATGATCCGAGGAAAGTTATAGAATACTTTTTATCTCGTTAACTTAAGGAGTTCCCGTGGGAGAGGGCAAAAATACAAAATATAAAATTGACCATTAATCATTAACGTGTAATCCGAATTCATTTATTCTTTTTTTGTTTGTAAGATGGGGTAAAGAGAGGTTGATGCGGTGGCGGGGCGTGGTGGGCACGAGTGGGCAGGCTGGGGAGGGATGGAATCGGTTAGTTAGTGTGCTATGGAATAGAGATGGGTCGGGAGTGGTGGAGATGTTAGTGGTGGGAATTGTAGTGTTAGGAATGGTAGTGGTGGGAATTGTGGGGAGGTTGGTGACCAATCTCTCCACCACTCCCAACCAGTCTCCACCCTCCTCCATTTGTAGACTACTTTTTATCCCGTTTAATTAAGGACAGCATTGCGTAAGGTTGGGTGGGGTGGAGTGGAGTAAAGTGAAATCAAATGAAGACGAGAATAGAATAATAAAAATGCATGCGAAGGCGCGGGCAACAGCTAGTGAAGCAATATAATTGCTTCTTATATGGAGTCCTACCGTCTTAAAACGGCGAAAGCCTCACTAGCGCTTTACTTCATTTCTAGACCTATGACTCAATGGTCTTCGCACCGATTTACTTGAACTCCAGCACATACACAAATATTTCTAACTCCGTCCTGAACAGTTCGGTTTTAGGGCCGAACACAGCACGGTTCTTCAGCTCACTAGAGTAATCCACGCACTCACTGACTCTTACAATAGAAAGGGAAAAGCCGCTGTAGAAATGCTTGATATAGAAAAAGCTTTTGATCAAATCTAGCATTCGGGGCTAATCTTCAAAATCATACAGAAAGAATTTACAATATGCATTACCAAAGTCTTCGCATCGTTCCTCAGCAATCGTAGCTTCAGAGTGGTCGTTGAGGGCAAAATGTTCCAAGCTCCTGCTGGGCCACCCCCCAGGGAGTCTCACTCGGTAGGGTAGACCGCCCGAGGAGACGTGAAGACAGAAGGTAGGAAGCACTTCATTCTGACCCATATGTAGAGAGGGTTCTACGCGTGACACAAAACCAATGACAGGGCCGTGTTCACGGCCTGCGAAAGCTTCCATGGTCAGGGAGCTAACGCCCCGATACCATTTCCCTACTCCCTTACCGGAGTGAGAGAAGACTACTTTACTAGCGTGGTGGTGTTTGGAAATGTATGGGGTTAACTGTAGCGTATCTAGCGGATAATTAAATCAACTCATTAGCATCTGACCGTCTCGCTAGCCTAGTGGTAGCGTGTAGCCTTACCAAGTCGACAAACGGCGAGGCTTGGGTGCGATTCCCGACGGTGGCGAGCATCTCTCAGGTCTGGATGTTTATTAATTTTGTTCTGGTATTTATACATGTATTTCTATGTCTAATATCGTTGACTAACACCCATAACACGATCGAATTATTTGCTTACTTTGGGGTTTGATCAATATGTGTGATTTTCCCATGGATATTTATATTTTTATTTATTTATTTATTAACTCTTCATGTACTTACACAATACTTAACAAAATATACAATTTTCATACATTTTGATCGTCTGAACGCGAACGCTATACAGAAATTATATTATCACGTTGTTAGTAGCAAACATACATATCCTCGACTTTAACGAACTGCTTAACAAGTGATAATTTGGCCTAATTCAGTCAGCCGCGACACACGCGGTTAGATATCACAGGTAAGTATTCGCCGTTGTTTCCTTATTTTATTGAAGTCTAGAACAGGATAAAGTGGCAATAGACTTCATAAATCGCTATCTATCAAGTGTGTTCAAGTTTGCGTTTCTTAAAACTTATGTTTAACTCTGCTCATAATGCAAAGTTAAATTCAAACCAAATTCTTATTTTTCTTTGTCCAATTGTCCACAATGAGATGAAGAACCTTATGTTATTCGAACTAATGTAAACGCCGATGCCATGTGGATATCTCGGAATAGATAACGGTGCTAATAGCAACAAATGAAGCACATGGTGGCGTCGCGAGGGACCGCGGCGACATCTATTAGTCGCGTCGCACTCCATGTGTTCGAGCAGGCACTATCACACACACACACATACTGTTTTTTGTTGCTTTTTATGACACATTTTAAAGGTGAAAGCTGAGAACGTTTTTCAGGAATAAGTCAGGTAACATTAGTAAGGACATAAGTACAGGTTTGGAATACGCTATATTTGATTTTGTGAATATTTTTATCTTACATCATATCTTACACCTTTGCAAAGTATAAATTTGTATTGTAATAATGAATGACTTCTTTCTGCAAACTATAGGACAAACTTACGTCCTCATGATGGTAATCTCAGTCGTAGTTTAAGTAAGAGTAGAATTTTAAATGAAGTAAAAATGTTGGTGTTTCACAAAAAATAGTCCTTATCTCCACTGTAGGTGGTAGAGTTTCGCAGTGGCTCGCCCAGATTGGTATTGCCACCCTACCTATTCATGTCGCCATAATGTCAGTGCGTCCCGTTGACGTATTTCGGTTTGGTAAATTTACTTTTGACAAACCGGCTCAGTCTGGCAACGCACTATTACCGTAACCTTTGGTGTCTATAGGCGGCGTATTTTTTTACCGTCAGAGAATCCATATCATACCCATATTTTAAACTTAACTCACAATAAAATACAGAAATACTTACAAACAAAAACAAAATTACATATTATAATTAGAAACGAACGAACAAAAACTACATAAATATAAAAGTTAAACAAAAGAAGAAGAGAACAATCGGCTGTGAACAGCAATTAAATAACAAGAGTTTAAAAACTATTTACAATTGTGTTTTTGCAAGGACATCGCGAGGAAAGGCCTTCCTGTCTGGAGGACGCGCGTGCCATGGGGCAATATCTTTTATTTGGGGAAGGGAGGATGCGTCAACGCAGGTGTACTTTGGGGATAATAGGCGTGAAAGTACTTTGCTTCTGGAGATGAGTGAGTACCAGGCCGGGGCGGTGTATGTGAGTCTAGGTCTCACGTACGTCTTTTAAATAACCAGCCTGGTATTCAGAGGCAGTCGAGAATAAAGAACTGGACGCAATAGGGACAAAGTAGTGCGTGATCGTTTGATCACGTCAGTCTCATGGGCGTTCATAGTCAGTCTTTTGTCGATTGTGTTCACCAAGTATTTAACTATTGGCGACCAGGGAATGGCTTGACCGCCAAATTGGAGCAAGGGCACTTTTTTGCCTTTGCATTCGGCGAAAGATAGTGCCTGTGTTACTCACGTTTACCGTCATCCTAGACTTTGCAAGCCATTCTGGAAGAGGATCTAAATTGGCTTGCATCTTGGAGGTGGTGTGATTGGTCGACATATACTGACAGAGACGTAAGCAGCATCGTCAGCGTAAAGTACTAGCGTGCAGCCCGTCTCCACAGGTATGTCATCCGTATATTGCGTGTAAAGCACAGGTGAAAGGCAGCTACCTTGGGACACTCCGGCAGCAATATAACGCTCGGATGACAGAGCGTCCTCTACCTTAACTCGAGAGTGGCGGTTATGGATGAAAAAGGCTAGCTTTTTAAGGATGCTTGGGGGGGGGAACCTTAACCACGGAAAACATTTAAACGTTATGGTGTCGTGGATGAGTGGAACGTTATGGTGTCACTACTTCGCAAAAACCAACCATTTTCTTAGTTAAATGGTGTATCTTATTTCTCATCTAATTATTTATATTTAGGTAAGTAGGACCTCTCTTTCTATAAATATTAATATGTAGAGCTTCAGTCGAAAATACTAACATGTTGATATAACTTTATTATTAATAAAATATTGTTGATCGACAATGCGCAAGCACTTGTCGCAACGATACGATTTCAGTATGTCGATATTAGGTAACTGAGTCACTGTGGTAAGTAAGACCACCTTTATATTACCTTTGAAAACAAATTGTAGTACCCTAACTACTCACGATAGAGGCCAAATTTGCATAGCACGTATTAGGAGAGCTGTAGTACAATAAAAAAGTAGGTACGTGCTATATCTGCCTGCGCGCCGCAACTATCTCTGAGTGCCTTGTATCGCATGGCCTAATTCAACAAGTTCAACATATCGTTTTCAAAACTTGTGATTACGTTTCTAATACTTTGTAACTCCTAAGTTTTTACTTCCTTAAGTTTTTGTAGTAATTTATATATTAATCATATTTTGAAACAAATTTTTATTTTGTACTAAAATTTTATTAAAAAAATGTTGCTATGTTTTAATTTAAAATTATATAAAAATATGTAAATTATATGCAAAGTTATGCAATTTTCAACGCAATTTCAAGAATATTGGCCGTAATGGACAAAAATTTAAGGGAATATATTTTATATAAATAATCCTTTAAATAAGACAAAAGACCCCTTATACAAAATAACTGCAACCTCACAAAATTTTCAAAGTTATTTATTCAATATTTTGACAAAATTACGACGCCGTGCATAAAACAATGAGCTAATAACCCTCGTGTCAAGGTTACATAGACGAGATTACGATCGGGTGGTACGCGACGACTTGTCGCACCAGTCCGCCCATTAAACATAGAGCTAAAATAATGACATGCTATTATCAAGATAAGCCACGCTGTTAACCCTTTACAATATAAAATCGTTCCATTTCCTCGTTACATATGTCTGCTTGTTATTACCTACCATCACCGCTATTGTGTTAGATTTAGCCTATAATACATATGTATAGAATGTCATATTTTATGTAATACCTATTAAAAATTTCGTGTTGCAAAAAAAATCATACTAATTTAAACTCGCTTTAAATTAAACTCGCTGAAATTCAACTATAACGTCGTCCTAAAAGTGCGGTTCTCATGGGAACTACTCCAAATGTCCTCCAAAACTTAAAGTAGGTATGTGCTGATTACATTATAATAGTATTTAATTTAATTTGAATTAATTTTTAAATGATTTCAACGCTTTATAATACATAGATAAAAGTCTGATAATCCAAACAGTTGCAAATTTAATGTTTACGTGATACGAAAATAGAAATTCCCAGCTTAAGCGGGATCTATCTAAATATCGTCGGCCAAATCTATCCATCCATGTTATCCCACTACACAAGCTAACTTCAACATGGCATTTCCAATATCACGCTACTCTTATAAATATTTAGAATATATGCTATTTTTAATAAATTTTATTACCTGGATCCTTTGAGTACGTGCCGTATCCGGTGGTAGCATATAGAATTGTTGACTCGTCATAAACGCTGGTATTTGATCTTGACAATTAAATGATTATTATGAAATAATATGATTTTTTTTCTTTCAGATTGGAATAATGCACGTGCTGTGATAAAAGAACCGGAAGCGTGTCAAGCGGTGCAGCGGAGGCGGCACGATGTTCGGCGGCAGCGGCAGCGCGAGCGGCGCGTACGGCGGCGGCGACTGCGCGGAGGGCTACGGGCTCGGCTACGTGGCGGGCAGCGGCCGCCTGCAGCAGTACGCCGCTCACTTTGCGCCGCACCAGACCTGGCACCATCACCATGCCACCCACCACGACACTTACGGTAACTTGTCTGCTCAACTCCTTGACTATTTTTCTGTTTAATTACTATGAAAAGAGGTATAACAGCGCAGATACCATATATACGTGTTAGGGCACATATTCGGCCGAGACAAAATACATAGAGAGTAAAAATATAAGAGACTAGCTGTCCCTACGCACTTCGCACCGATTTAAGAACTATCAAGCATTTTAAGTTGGATCTAAATACCAACAGGTAGTTGTGAAATTTAATCAAAATCAATGCAGTAGTTACAGAGCTTATCGTATATTTTTCAATTACTGAATAATACGTCTCGTATGTTCAATAAAGTTCACCAGTGTGATACCACGCTGTACTTATAACAACTCACAAAATAATAATAAATAAATAATTAAATATCCCTGGACAATCCACACATATTGATCTAACACCAAAGTAAGCAAATTATTTGAATGTGTTATGGGTGTAAGTCAACGGTATTATACATGGAAACGAGTATAAATATCAGAATAAATTTAACAAATATCCAGACTCCACTGGCTGTATTCCAAAATTACAACGATCCTAAAGATAAGCTTATGTAAAAAAATAAAACTTAAAAAAAATACTAAACGCTAATGAAAAGGTTGTCTCCCCGCATGTTTCAGATCGAATAGGATTAGAATGGCTCTGAAACTTTTTAAAAACACAAAGAGATTAGAATTAAAAGTAAACTAGAGGCACATAATAAACTGAAACTTTGACACTTCATTAGATAACCATGGCCTCTATATGAGTCTATCATTTAAAGGCCATTGTTATCCTTAGTAGCAGCAGGAAAGATACAGTAATATTTTTTCAAGAAAAAAGGTTTGCTCAAAGATTGTTTTGACGATTTTGATTTTGCTATGTAAATGTATTAGTTGCTCACGAGAGTTGTATTATGATGTAAATTACGAATTCGCAAACAAGTAGGCTTCCGATAAGTATATACGAGTAGTATACAGCATTTATATTTAAAAGCATGATATATAATTATGTTGAGTCAAGAGATTTATTATCAAAATGTGATCACGATCTGAACAACTCAAAACCGACGGAGAAAGAGTGACATTTTGGATAAGTCTATGCTCAGCATCCTAAAGCCAACTATTTCATACAGTTCTATTGTATATAGACAAAACGTCTATAGCGCGCTACATCATATTTAAAAAAAGTACGCCCGCACAAAAAAATCGCTCAAAAAAGAGCCGGCCTCGAGGTAATAATATAATGGCGTACTTACGTACAGAAATAAATTGACTTCTACAGTATATAATTGGCGCAAGCCCACCCAACGACAGCTATACATTCAGATCATTGGTTCTCACAAACCAATTACAGCATAGGCTTTTTGCAAGTCATTATACTATTCTACTATTTTTCTTTATAATTATATCGCGATCAGTCTGGGAAATAAGCCTTTATGCCTAGTAAACAGGACATTAAATATAAGAAAATAAATTGTTAGTAAGCGTTCACAGCGCGTGTATTTATTCCAAATTGATATAACTAACCGCGAATGGACATAAACATCTCTCTACTTCACAAAGGCTAGCACACCTTTATGTGATTCTTGCATCCCCTTGATGTCTGCGACTTAGATCAGGTAACGATCCATCTGGTGGGAGGTAAGTCCTTCCCTGTGTGTTCCCGACGATGTGTTTGGTCCCAATCATATCATCCGTCATCCAGTCCGTGAAACGCATTCTAGCACTTTCAAGATAACCATAATAAAGCTTTAAAAAACTTTATATAGTGAATGTTTATGTAATAACCTACGAGTAGTTGCGGCCCGCAGCATCACTCGCATTTGTAAATTATTATGTTTTTAATAAAGTTAATTACCATTTAGAAACTTTTCTGTCATGTCTTCGATAGGTTGCCAAAATATTATCGTAATTAGTTTGACAGTTTTAAAATATATGATGGTTTATGTACAATTCTTCCTCATTAGCAGCCGGTTAACATTCTTAAATTACAAACAATAACGATCCAACTATTTAGCTCAAGATATGGCGTGATCAAGGGATATAGGGATTAATTTTTATTAATATTAGCAATAAATATTTTTTTCAAATAAATATTATTTACAGTATCAAAGATATTACTCATTTCAATATCAAATTCGGTTATTTCCCCACTGCACGGAGTGTCCCGTACATAGAAGAAGGGAACAAGAACCGCGGGTGTAATGATTAAGAAGAAAATAGGAACAATAGTAATACCTAATCACAGTCCTACGTATGTTTGTCGTCAATGATGAATCAATATCGCCCGTTCCCGGAATACTCGATATGATTTTCTCCCGCGCAGTATGGCCGTCATGCCTTGGACAAGATTGTCTCTACGCCTTCGGCAGACTGTATTGTATTGAGGTTAAATGTCTCAAGGAACAAGCAGAAGGCGATTTTACAAGGTCTATAGGGATTAAAAAAGGAGTTCACTCGTCGCTCTTAACTATATTATTTTCCCTACAACTTTATTGGTACCTTCAGCATTATTAGACGCCTCTACTACATCCCCAATGTTTATAAACCACATTCGTCTCTTACCATCAGTAGAGTCGTGCGCTTGTTGGCTGACGTATACCATGAAAAATCATCCTAATTTGAAGGGTTGCATTCCTATGCTATAAAAATACCCAGACAATATAAAGAAAAAGTCGTTCATTCTTTAACTTAAATGTAAATTATTACAAAAAAGATATATTTCAAAACATTTGAAGGTATCGACACGAAACAAAGGACATTTGTGTGAGTCAACTGATAACAGTAAATATTATATTCATATCAGAAGCAATTCACAATCAGTAGGTATATACAAACTAATACGGCCGAACACAGTTTTTATTGCTTCTAATTTATTTTTACATGATTCGCTATTATTAGCAAATTGCACATATAATCTGTTGTGTCGATACATTTTAATTAGGTACTTACTTAGAATGTAGACTTAAGTACTGATTACGGCATTAGACAATCTAATCTGATTTTTCTTATTTTTTGCGGTAAAAAACAAGCTCCAATATCAAGTTCGCTGTTGTTCGATGTCTAGGGGTCGGAGTATTAACTACCCAATTCTACGCGGTTAATCCCTTCACGTGCAAGGTTGCACCATCAGTAGTTTTTTTGGCTATGAACCATTTAACACATATCTGCCTTGCACTGAGGATCTTCTCTAACGACACATCAAAGTATTTATTCACCGTCTATTTTATTTTATTAACTAGCTGCTACCCGCGACTTTGTCTGCGATTACACACTGTCACAGAATGCGTATGAGAAATAAAGATTTACAGCTCCTCCCCCGTATGTGATAGCGTGATAGTATGTAGCCTATATGTTGATCCGACCTGTTGGTAATATTCATGCAAAATTTGAAGTATTTTAATAACAGACAAAAAATCTAAAAACTATATTTTTAGCTTCGATATCGATTGTAGATAACGCTCTAAGTATTATTTAAAAATATATACAATGTACAGTTTTATAAATATATATTTAGCGACTATTTGCTATTCGTAATTTTATTGTTTAAAATCATTATCTTTTTTCCCTGTCCGTGATAAAAGGTTGTACTAAAGCAGGCAGATTTTCCGATGGCAAGAATAACACGCCGCCCAACAGATACTAAAGATGTTAAGGATGCATTGCCAATCAGACGCCGTAATGTAAGCCTCATTTGTAAACAAGTTTATAAAAAGTTTTGGTAATCCCATAGGAACTATATGTATTTATAGAAACTGGAACACCACAAAGGCGAGTGTTGAGGCTATTTACCACTTCATAAGAAACAGGTACGAGTAAGCCGGTGGCTACTGTCCCGCGTGAGTGGTTGCAGACCTTCACAGGAGTCCAGTCTAACACGAGGTCAATTTAAAAAATAGAGCTACATTGTTCATATGATATAAAAAAATATTCAGAATCGTATGTTACGTGCGCGTATATACGCTGATCCTCTGCCTTGTACAGTACACCAACATACGTCTTCTTGATCTGTGGGTCAGTGGCGACGAGACAGGGTTTTTTATACACAATTGTATATATCTGCTATACCTACTTATCCAAAAGTATTTATTTATTTAATTCCTTATTGTACACCAAAAAGTTATCATATAAGTTACATAATACAAAAGGCGAGCCTATCTCTATCAGAGATTTCTTCCAGCAAACCCGGTATAGAACGCTTGAAAGAAATACTTAATTATATGTAAAGAAAATTTGACTGCAATAACATACTTAAAAAAAACATTAATACATATAGGCACAGAAACAATTTTTGTCGACTAACAAAACACTATCCGAACTGGACCACGACAACAGTGAACACTATGAAGGCAATAATAGATGTTATCCAAAATTATAAAGAAATCAAATAACAAGAAATAAATAGCAGTAATAACCGAAACCTCAGTGGAATATCACCGCCTAAGTCTGATAAGAGAGAGTGAGGTTGCAGAGTCCGCACGTGCAGCTTAAACTCTTCTATACTATGTTATGTCTTACGAATATTTTGTTAAGCTTCCCTCTCGCTTAAGTAAAGCACCTACTCAAATCTCATCTTATGATTGATAATACAATTTTATAATAGTTTTCATTAAATTATTAATTTGAAAAATATTTGTCCATTTCATTCAGCTCGTGACATCTGAAAGAAAAAAAATAAGTTACCGTTAATTTTGACAAATCTTCTCACCAACTACTTACAAAATGTCATCAGTGTGTAGTAGTAACGTGTGTCAACTAAATTGGTAAAGTAGCAGTACACACAATGTACTGCCTCGGTTGGCCGTCGCGTGTGTAAACACGGCGTGAGGATAAGCCCGTGAATCGGTGGCGATAAGCGGCGGCAACTAGATGCGGCGGTCAGTCTGCACGGTAACCCCTGACCGACAGGTCGCCACTCGACAGCCTCTAAGATGGAATTGTCTTTATCTGTGTCGGGGTTGCAAACCTTGTCATCGCTGGCAGGTTTGATAACTT